>VZTU01034109.1:26045-103911 GCA_013400835.1 Zapornia atra | reverse complement strand
GAGCTGCTGGGTGCCCTAGTGACGAGCACGTGCTGTCCGCGGGAGCCCCACCGCCGGGGAGGGAGGCACACGCCCGGGAGCAGGCGGGTTTCGGGTCGGACCCTGTGTGACTGCTGTTCCTCCTTCCTTCATCCCCCTGCGATGAGGAGACACTACCACGGACGTTCCCGTGGCTTCAGGCCTGCCGCTCGTGGAAATTATCCGCGCCGAATTAAGTACCTGAACAGGGCTTTGTGCGCCGGGGTGCGCGTATTAAAACACAAAGTGGAATTACAAGGCTTCTCTTGTTTTCGTTGAAAGCTAATCTGGCCCATTATCTTTTCATTAAGGACAGCTCGAATTCTAGAGATTAGTGTCTAATCCAGGTACACGTTTTCAAACCGTGCTTCTAGGTATTCCGCCCAACTCGGGAATACTCTGGAGCAGCTGCTACAACCTTTGGGACGTGTGTAGTGCTGCATTTGAACCTTCTGCCCAAAAATTCGGTGCGAATGACCTAAACCTCACATAAGAAAAATGGCAACATACCTCACTGGGTCCTGCTCATCTCTCACCACCGCAGATGTAATTGCTGGCCCTTTTGGTGGGTTTGCAAACTCACTAAGCTGCCTGTAAAAGGAGTGATTTAAAAAAAAAATCCTTTTTTAATTTCCATCCTCCCCGCACCGCCCCCCCCATTCATGGACATGTGCCACTGCTGCTCCTGTCCTGACACAAGTGTGGCCATGTGGCAAGCCATCACGAAATCCCAATGAGCTTCTTGGTTTCATCTGGAATAGTTCCCCAGGTCTGGTTTGTTGCGCGGGTATGAAGACAACTGCTCTGGCACTGCAGCCAGCCTAGTGTGGCAATGGGAACAAGCAGCTGGGCAAGCACTTGGGTCTATTCGCATAAACCAGTTTATGCGGTGACACTGGCTGTGGTGCCAGCGGAGCGTTTGTGAAACTAACCTGAGCTCGTAAACCCAGCAAGGCCCTGCCGACTTTTTTCATACTTACCTCAGTTATTTCTCAGCCAAGCAGAAACAAACTGGTCTTGCATAATTATTTTCTCGCCCGCAGTTCTCCAAAAGGGCCTGTGTCACAGATGGAGAACCTCCGTGCTGGAAATACCCTGCTGGAAAAATTGTGTTCTTTAAGATGTACACCCACACATGTAAAAGTATGTCTTATTGTATTTATTTTCAGTATTTTTAATTTGTTGGTTTCTCTGGTGAGAGTGCAGCCATTAGAACAGAGCCCATGGAGCAGCTTGTATAGTACTGGCACGGGACAGCGGTTATTCTCTGTAGTTCTTACCTTCAGCAGATGATCTGAGAACATTTTGAACACAGTCATCAAAGATTTTGTGGTTTGAAAGGACATAAGAGTCAATCTGACTGGACTTCCTGATTGAGTCTGATCGACTTCACCTTACTGAAGTTGTATGGATGCTATAATTCCCTATAAATCAGATTTATCTATCTTGATTCTAATGAAGTCTAGACAAGGAATTCATGCTGTGGAATTATTTGGGGTTTAAATTGCATATTAAATAGGTTAATTCTGACAGATGTGTTAACAGCTGAGAAGGAGTTTTGCAGAAAAAAAGTTTGGGTTTGAGCATGAAGAGGAGAGAAAAAGAACAATGCACCTCAGAAGAAATGGCATGCAGTCTATTTTTACTGCATTTCAGCGGGGGAAACTTGACTAGGTATAGATGGTAAAATTATTATGTTGGTAAATTTTGGGTCTTGTGTCCATATAGAGAAGTCCATTGTGTACTTTGATAGTTTTATAGAATCACAGAATGGTTTTGATTGGAAGGGACCTCAAAGTCCCCAGCCATGAGCAGGGACACCCTCCACCAAACCAAAGCCCCATCCAGCCAGGCCTTGAACAACACTGCCAGGGATTGGGCAGCCTGTGCCAGAGCCTCACCATCCTCACAGGGAAGAATTCCTTCCTAATGTCTAACCTAAATCTACCTTCCTTAAGCTTAAGGTCCCTGCCCTTATAAATAGTCCCTCCCCAGCTTTCCTTCAGGCCTCTTCAGATACTGCAGGGCTGCTGTAAAGAATTTTAGGAGTACATAATGCTGCCACATCCCCTCCTTCCAGGCACTGTGGCTTTTCAAACTCTCTAGGTTTCACCCATAGGTGCTGTCATAGCAGAAATGCAGTACCGAAGGAACAGTGTGTTCTCTCTGTCTTGTTTCCCACCAAAAACGCTGGAATTACTATTCCCCAGGACATTATTGCAGAGGGAGATAATTAATCTCCAAGCAACTGCCTCCTCTCTCTTGGCCCTGAAAATCTTATCAGTGGAGCAAATGCTGGACACCATGGTTGTTAGCTTCTCCCTTCAGATAGCGGCTTCTATGCAAGAACTTCTGGGAAGTGAAACTGTCACTTATGATCACAGAAAACACTTGTATGAGACTGTTTGCAGCCACTGCTCACTGCAGAAAGTATTTCTGGAAACGCTAGAGGTCTAGTTCTATTGATTCCAGATACTCTGCCAAAACACAGGTAATTTAATGACTTGACAAAATACAGGCACAGAATTTTCTACCAGTTTCTCATTGCTGATGGCTGTGCATGGGAAAGGGCCTTTTCTAAGACGTTTGTATGAAACCTAACATAACTGCTAGAAGGTAAAAAAACCCCAAACCCTTACTTTTTCTAGTTAAAACCTTGTCACTTGTTACAAAAGTATGGACACTGTCAGCATTCAAAGAAACAACTGGGCAGTAATGAGAGTATTACAAAAATCACAGCGTTGTGGTACCAGTGTGAAGCAAGGTAGTGTGGCGGTGTGCTTTCCCCCCTGCCACTTAACCCATAATCACCAGTGCAGGTCATGATCATAGAAGCATCATAGAATCATGGAATAGTTTGGGTTGGGAGTGAGCTCAAAGATCATCTAGTTCCACCCTCCACCCCCCTCCCATGACCACGGATGATGCCAGCATCCGGCTTATGATGGACTTTTTAAGAGGGATAGCAGCACAGTAGCTGAGGGCTGTCTCAGCAGGGACACAGACATCTTGCTGGTTGGCAAATGGGACTACAAGTCAGTCATTTTATTCTATAAATAGTGGGTGGCCCAGAGCCCATTGAGCTCTGCTGTGCATGCCAGGTTCTTCCCTAGAGTAGGGTCACCTCTCAAGGTTGTTCCTCGAGACTGAGTGATTCCTTGCTGTCACAGAGTCTTGGTAAGTGACTGATAGTGAGCTAAACCTTCAATGTGATAAATTTAGCTAAGCGATATAAAGGGTTGATTGTGCTTGCATAGCCCTTCAGACGTAAACCGTTGGTCGAGTCTAGGCCTAAGATTGAATCCGTCTGCACCTGGAGCCCTCTCTGTGGAAGTTTAGAAAGCCAGGGGGTTCTTGGTGAACCTTGTGACTCCACAGGAGGGTCTCTGCCACAGTTTTCTCTGAGCCTGTCCTCTCTGCAGTAAATAAACAAGTGTTCCACGCCATCGAGTCATGTGAAAGCCGAACTTCGTTAAGTGGCTGCTCTCTACCGATAAGCCTACTGCCGCTTCTCGTTTGTGAATGAAGTGCGTGACTCCATCCGCGACGAAGTGGCGTAGTCTGCGGGATGGCACATCCTGTGTGTCGCCGGTGGGTCACGGAGGCACAGCGGGGATCCAAACCCCAGCTTCTCATAACGGGAAGCCATCGGAGAGCACCTAAAAGAATTCGTGGCCGCACAAAGGCGATGTTAAAACCACCGATTAAAGGTGCTCCGGAAATTCGTAAAAGCCCATCTAGTTGCAAAAGGAGAAGAGATCGAGACGGACAGAGGGGACTAGATGATAACGCCGAAAATGCCCTCCAGAATCTCCCTGCACGCACAGGCTTAATGCCCGGCAGTGCGAGCCGCAGCCCCGAGACGGGCTGGGGAGCTGCCCCAGCCGAAAAGCAAGACCTGAAGCCCGGAGAGGGGATCACAACGTGTGACACACGCACACGCGTAACTAACACACACAAACACACTAACGCTCCCCCCCGGCCCCGGGCGTCAGTCCCCAGAAAGGGGGCCAACCCCTTCCACTCCCCGGGAGGCGGGCGGCCCTGCCTGACCGACAAGCGGCGGTTTATCGGCATGCGAGCGGTGGTGGCCCATGCATTTTAATCCCACTTGGTCCCCGGTGACAGTCGGCGAAGTTTGGGACAGATGCGGGCGCGCAGGTTTCCATCCCGACGGGGCGAGGCGCCGAGAAGCTGGGCGTGCGATCCCCCCGCGTGAGCGGAGCGGGTCTCGACTGTCAGACCGCCGAGGCCAGTGTTCGGCTCGCGGGCGAGGAGGGCACGGCGACTCCTCCTTTCGCAATACAAGGTCGTCGCGACAATATATTTAGGTTTCGATATTTGAAAGGGGCGAACCCGGGAGGGCGCGGCCCTTGGACCCCAGCCCGCGGCGGGGAAGCCAGGAGGGCGCAGCGCCCCTGCGCTGCCCGCGCCACGGGCTGCTCACGTACCGCAGAGCCCCGTTCCCGCAGCGGCGCCGCCGAAGCCCTGGCTCACTTGGGCGGGCGACAAAGCGACCTCAGGAACGCGCTTCCCATGTAACTCTCTCACCTGTCCGGCCAGCTCGGAGACCAGGCGTGAGGCAGCGTTTATCAGCCGGCCATCGCCTCCCGAGCGCCCGAGTCTCCAGCGACCCGCCGCCCTACCAAAGCTTTGCCAACTACCAAAACTTTGCCAACTTCAACAGCTACTTTGCAAGCACAAAACCCTTAAAAATCTGTAAAAATGTGTTAAAAAATGTTAAACAGGTGTAAAAAAAAGATGTAAACAGGTGTAAAAGATCTGTTCTTGCCGGTTCCCCTGGAAGGAGGATACAAAGTCTGCTTTGACCTGGGAGGGAATACAGTATACCTTTAACAGGCCGCCCCAGGGGTGAATAAATATTCACCCACAATTTCTCACGCCGCACTTGTTGAGCTTTTACCGTCTCCCTCCCCCAAGGTGTGAAACTGCAGCAATATATAGGTGATGCTCTGCTTGGAGGAACTTCCCCTGAGAAGGTGGAGGAAGCGGTAGCAGCAGCGTGCCAAGCACTAAATAAAGCAGAACTTGCGATTCCACCTGGAAAATTTCAGGCACCAAGTAAAGATGGATTTTTTTTTTTTTAAGTGCTTGGTGGATAGCAGGCAGTGTGGTTATTCCTCCAGATAGCATAAAAAAAAATAATTCGAAGTGCTGCAGATGCTGCAATCAAGGAAAGAGTTACAGCAATTAGAGGGAACTTCTGCATGTTAGAGGACAAATGTACCTGGATTTCCTATAATTTCCTGTCCATTATACTCACAGAGAGGCAAACCCTGGGAGTGGAAATTAGAGCATAAAGAGAGGATCAAGACTAACTCAAGAACTAAAACCATATCCATCACTGGGACTGGTACACGCTTGCCATGTAATTATTAAAGTCCAATAGCTACTTGGTGTAACCTGTTCCAAACTGGTCCCTGTGGGCCAAAACCACCTTGTTTATCTCAACTACGTTTAAAGAAACATAACAACTGTACTCTGTAATAGGAAAAGGGACCATCTTTAGTCCAGGCAGTTAAACAAGCCGAGAAAATTTATTAGTCACATTTAATTTGCTAAAAGCAATCCTAAAGGGGACTGCTCCCTCCGAAGGACTTGCACAAAAACCTGCTATCAGAAAATTGTATGCCTATGAATTTTCCCTTCTTTTTAATGGGGTAACCTGCTCAGACTCTCCCTGCTGAAACAAATCTCCATTTTCTCTTACAGCACCCCACAGGATGACCAACAGAAATGCTGTGTTCATGGTACTACCTCAAACCTAATAATACTGTTTACACTCAGTGCGATCCTCTCTATTTAGCCACTCTAAACATTGTCTCTTATCTGATATATATTGCCTCAGTGGGAAAGAATTAATGAAAGGGATTGATTGTGGATCCTGCAAAAGGTACACGGACAAGACTCTGAAGATTTATGTTTCCTACCAGGAAAATAACTATAACACAGTACAATGTAAAACTGTCTTTATTCTTGGTATTGCGGTTTCTGAGTGTCAAGTCTTGAATTTTTTTAGCTGTCACCCTCATTCTTCTGCAAATAGCACAAGCTAATTAATATTTTCCACTCAGAATCCACATGCCTAACAGCTCGGGCAGTTTCTGGTAACTGCTGCCAGACAGCTGCAAGCTAGATAGTAATATTACCCTAGAAAAGTGCTAAGCACTAATAAGCACACCTATCAACTTAAAAAGGTGATAGTTCCACAGGTCATAGGATGATTCAGAGAAAAATATGCTGCAAGTATTAAGGCATGCATCTTCTAAGTGGGCAGACTGTAATGGTATTATAATTGTTTGAAAGAGTAACATCAGTTTTCACAGTTCTGAGTAACTGCAGCTGGAGTTCGATATCTGAGTCTTCTAAAAATAAAAGTGTTCTGATTACAGTGAAAGAGTGTTAGACAATACTGAAAAGTGACTTTGATTTCTTAGTTACAAGTGTGTACATCCTGGCACTATATTTTAGACATGTAAAGGAATTCAGGGAAAAGCAAAAGGAAAAGACAGACAACATGGCAAGCATGTTGTATAATTCTCTCCATACACTAATTCCAAGCAAGGGAAAGCAAAGCAAAATGAAGTATCTTGTCCTTGTTATGAAAAACAGGAGGCTCTTGCTTTTGTTCAAGTTTGCCAAAGTTTGTTTTCAGGAAGAATAAATGGAATGATAGTGCAAAGTTTTGCATTAGTGCAGTAATTAATTTTACCATCCTGTTTTCCTGTAAATGTGACTTTAGGGATCAAGTTTCTTGGCAGAAAGCATTGTGATTGTAGCCTCAGTTCTCTAGAAGGTTTGTATAAGTGAATCAGAGAGAGCAACAAAGACCTATTAGTGTTATGGTATATTTTAAAAGTCAGCTTGATGCTTTAATTCCTCAGTATCAGTCAGACAGTTTGGCCTCAAAGCACAATCTTCTGGGGTTAGAAATTACACAGAGATGGGTAGCAATTTTCAGAGTTGCAGCAAGTGCATTCATGTTTGTCCATTACTAAGATGCTGGAAAAATACAGTGTGATTGTCCTTCTTTTCAGAAGATTGTATCCAAATGTTACAAGTGACTTGTGGTAAATTCTCATAAAGTAAAAAATGCAAAAGTTAGGAAGGAAACCTATTCACTTGCGGAAAAATTGTGTCTACATTTCTTTGTTTCACCAGATAGTGCCAGAAATGCTATTTCTGGATGGTGTTTTTTATTTGCATGGCCAAAAAGCTATTTTTTCGTTTGTGTACGCACTGTATCTGAGGGTGCTGTTGTGTCACTAAGTCACTTCATGCATGATGTTAACATGGTGGTCCTAAAACTGCAAAATACATATTCTGAGGAGAGCTTGACATTTATAACAACTTTAAACTTATTCCTCTCTGTGCACTACAAAGACATGACCACGGTTTGAGATGAGGAACTGAAACTTGCTGTAGGGCCTTGAATACCAAAATTCTGCCCTGTGACAAATGTGGGTCAGCTTGTGCATTTCTGTGGCCTGTGCAGTCTTACTGATGTCATCTCCACACAGATTTATTCATTGCTGAGTGGAAAGTGCAAGTAGCGTAGCAAAAATAACTGAGATAGCGAATTATCTACGTCTTTATGTTCAGACTACTGGCTGAATTTATTGTCAATTATGTACTGTCTACTTACATCCTTTACATCATGGGTTCAGACCCAAAACAGAATGGGGGTTTATGTAGTACATGTCGCCTTACCGTTGAAGTACAGAAGCAGTGCTCTGTCAGGGGCCTTTTCACCTGACCCGCTTCTCTGGCAATTTGAGGCTCTTTCCCCCCAGTTCCCTGTGGCAGTTCATTATTTTTGAGCCAGTTACATATGGGCCACAGAGTGGCCGATTGCCTCTCCAGTACAAGCATCTTGCTTAGGACCCAACTGGCTGTAATGTTTTATATTCTGGTGGTTTGGTAGGTACGTATGTTTACACAGCAATATATGTACATGTTATTTTGAATGCTGAATATGAAGAAGGCAAAATTTGACCACAGTTGGTGGCCATTTTGTAATGGTGGCCACTGCACAGTTGGTTTCCCCTTCCTCAGTTATTATGAACATGACTTTCTCCAATGTCATCCTCTTACGTTGTCAGAGGGCTACAAAGATGATTAAGGGCCTGCATCTCCCCTACGAGGAAAGGTTCAATGAAATGGGGCTGTTCAGCCTTGAGAAAAGAAGACTAAGAGGGGATCTTACTAATGTGTATAAATATCTTAAGTGTGGGAGACAGAGGGAAATGGCCAGCCTCTTTTCAATGGTCTGTGGGGACAGGACAAGGGGCAATGGCCTCACGTTGGAGCACAGGAAGTTCCTCACCAACATGCAGAAGAACTTTTTCACAGTGAGGGTGACAGAGCCCTGGGACAGGCTGCCCAGGGGGGTTGTGGAGTCTCCTTCTCTGGAGATACTCAAGACCCGTCTGGACACCTCCCTGTGTGACCTGTCCTAGGGAACCTGCTTTGGCAGGGGGGTTGAACCCGATGATCTCTGGAGGCCCCTTCCAACCCCTACGATTCTGTGATTCTTTGATCACAGCTCTAGACCGTACATGACCAGTGTAATTAGAATAATTATTGGAGAACTACAAGCATTTCTGGTTGAAAATAACTCTGATGGTAACTCTCATGAACTGCACTGATTCAATTACCAGACTCTTCACAATCTGATGACTTTATGCAGCATCTCCCTTGGTGGTGTCATGGGACTGCTTGGGGAAAAAAACCCAGCAAAGCAGATCTTAAAAAAAGAAGTTTTTTTAATGGCTAGACTACTCAGAATTTTAACCAAAGTTTGAAAACCTAAGGGAGGTCCCTACACAGATAGCTAAGCAGTAGGTTTGTCACCAAGAATCCTCCCTTGAGTTAGAAAGAGCCAGGATCAGTGAGATGGAAATGTAGAAAGGAGGACCTCAGACAACATAACCTCAGCTCTTCAGTCTGAGCTTGGGTTGTACAGTGGTGCAAGTGCACATGGACTGCATGTGTCTTCATGCACAGTACCAAAGCATTGGTCTTGCTGGAGCTGTGGACTTTCACCTCGCAATTAAGGTCCTTTTGGGCAGGCTGTTGTGAAGCCTCAGCATTACAGTGCATGTGACATGCATTGCCACAAAATACTGAGTGTCTGATGATTTCTGCTGGACAAATTGTGAAGCTGAACATCACCATTGCAGAAAGGATTAAGAGGTGCAGACAAATCTGTGCTTTAAACATTTTTTTAATTTTGTGAAGTTTGTATTCCTGGAGCATTACTACTTGCATTGCAGATACAAGAAGGTATTTCGCTAGCTGTGGTATCTGATGGCTCAGGACTAGAGAATTTTGGGTTGAAATTGATTTTAAGGTTCTGCAGGTATATACTGACACAGCATTAGAAGATGGTGGCTAATTAAAGCACAGAAAATACTACGAGTCTCAGAGAGCGTAGAAGGACCAAACTACTGTCTTTCAGCATATGTGGCTGTTCCTTCTCCTCTTAAGGCCTCCCCCTACTACCAGTGTACCACAAAATAGTATTAAAATTGTCTTTAAATACAAAAGTTCCCTGTTAGAGAAAACCTGGTGAAAATCCAATTTTCCCTCTGTATGTGGCTGATGGAGGTAGTTGAGGTGAGAAAAGGCGGAGGGTGCCATGCTGCCAGGATGGTGTTGGGGAGAATTGCTGCTGGAACCCGACAGGCAGCGATTTAGAGCTAGTCTTAAATCCTCACATCCTTGGTTGAGAATTCTGACCCTTGCAGTCTTGTCAGTGGACTCTGGAGCTACTGGAGCATAAATATTCCCAGAAATCTACAGAAACCTGGTGTGGACCAGAAATTCTATCTTCTCTCTGGCAGGCTGTTCAACTACCTGGATGTTGTTTTTTCCCCTCGTCAGCTGGACATTTTTTCATTTATATTGGGGTTGCAAAAGTTCTGTGAATATGGGCAGGCCCTCTGCATTGAAAACCTTTTCTCCACCACTTCAGAACTGCTGCAGGCCTACGTAAAAAATGAGAGCTAGTTTTTGGTCTCGTTTTATTTATTAGTACAGCACTGATCTGGAAGAGAAAAAGTGAGAGAGGATGCTGTAATTCATATCATGCTTGCCATCCTGTTTTGAAAAGTTGATAAAACTGATCTTTAGATTATTTTGTATCGTTAATTGACTGAGTCACTCTTGGAGACTGGCTGGTGCATGTGGTACTTTGCGAGTTGCCTAGCTTTTGTATCTGAGACCTCCAGAAGAGCTGACCAGTCCATTTCAAGCGGTAGCTTGTAATAGGTGAGTTCTCTGCTGTACCTGGGTGGCTGTAACAACCCACACTGTCTTGTGGTTTCTGTTGGCCGAACATTTTAAAAAGATTATATCTGGAATTATTTTGCTGTTAAAGCTAAAATGACACACTTTTTTCCCTTTCTATGCTTCAGCATTCCCTCTATTTTAGGTCAGATGATTCATCTCTGCATTATTGCTTCTGCATTTCCATTGCCTTAATTTGGTCTTTTGGAGGTATTACAGGCTATATGGAATTGGCAAAGGTTATTTCTAACAATAAACAGATTTGTCCCCTCCCTCTTTCCCCTTTTATCCCCTTCCCTCTTCTCTGCTTTCCCTGATTCCCCCTCCTCGCCTTCCTCAGTCCCAGGTGGTTTCTTTCTCCTTGCCTTTACTGCACTACAGCTTTTTGGGGAGTGAGCTGGAGGGTTTGCTCACTCTGCTGCTGAAACATGACTTGCTTTCTTTGGCCATGAGTTAGCTCAGAGGAAAGTCCTCATAACTTTTCATGCTGGTTTAAGGTACAACCAGGCATCTACAAAAACCCTTGCCAGAAGAGGAGGTGAGGAGATGTGCTGGACCGGTGTGTTCACTGAGTATTTCGCATACTATGTCAGTGGTTATTGCTGCTCAAACCCCTTTTCAGTGGTCTGTGGGGACAGGGCAAGGGGCAATGGCTGCAAATTCGAGCACAGGAAGTTCCGCACCAACATGCGGAAGAACTTTTTCACAGTGAGGGTGACAGAGCCCTGAGACAGGCTGCCCAGGAGTGGTGGAGTCTCCTTCTCTGGAGAGATTCAAGACCCATCTGGACACCTCCCTGTGTGACCTGTCCTAGGGAACCTGCTTTGGCAGGGGGGTTGAACCCGATGATCTCTGGAGGCCCCTTCCAACCCCTATGATTCTGTGATTCTGTGATTTTACCATCAGTTCTGGGTGCACGGAGGGTGACATGCTGAATTGTTCATAGATTTGTGTTCAAATGTGATATATTTTAAAGGAAGTGTTTGAAAATTAAATAATTCATCATTACTACTTCTACAGAACTCTTGGTTTGGGATTTTAAAGTTCTGAAGCTAAAGAGGACTGTAATAATCATGTAATACACCTCTGCATGCAAATTGTCCTCAAAGCCCATTCATTTATGGCTTTAAAGCTCTACCAAAAGCTTTACTTTTTCTTTGGCTTGAAAGGCTTGAACCTTGCAAAATCATCCCCTCTCCAGTTAAAAAAACAATAATTAGGAAAGCAAGGAGCATTTCCTCTGAAGCTGTTTTAAGCAAAAAAAGATGGTAGCTAATGTTACAGCAAAAAAACCTATCAAGATTCCAGGACCGGAAGCTGTAACTTCAAAAAAAGATGAAAAAGGTAGGGTTATTTTAACAGTGAGGTTTATTAACCACTGGAAAAAATTCCAAAGAGTTATGGTGTCTTCCTTGTCATCAAGACTAGGTTCCTGTCTGGAGGTTGTGCCACAGATGGTATATGTGCCTGGCACATTCCTGCTGGTGTGGTGTGGTGTTTTGTCCGGAGCCTGTGGGAAAGCTTCAGCAAGGAATTGTCCCTCAAGGGTCTTCTTGGAGCTCAGAATGGAGCATCCTGAAGGGTAATGCTCAGTGGGCATAACCAAACTCTTAATTCCTGCTAAACTGTGTGCCAATAGTTGCCACTTGATAGTTACAGGTTTCAGTGAACTAAAGAGACTTGTCTGTGTTTTTTGATCTGCTGAAATTTCTGGACATCTGTTCAGCTTCCAGTAATGGCCCATTGGAATAAAACCTAGGTAAAACTTAGCACCCTGTCGCTAATGGATGACGTGAAATTAATAAATTCAAGGCATTCTCTCAAGATATAGTGATCATTTCCTGTTGCCTGGCAATATCTCTGGCACTGAATGCAGAAATGGGAATTTATGATCCCATGCAGAAAAATTTGTTTACAGTTTTCCACCATGAATCCCCCAAGAGGAAAAGCCCATGGCTCATGCAGAGAGAGCAAACATTAACAACACCTTCTATTCATCGTGGCAAATTTATGACCAAGTTTCTGTTCCTCTTTCTGTATTTCCATAAATATTTACTGAAAGACACCCTTGTGTTTTCTCAAATTAATCCCATTTATTTTCAGTGGGATGAACTTATTCTACATAGCTTATTATAGCACAATTTCAATTTTAGTTTAAGTATCTTTTTTTTTAATAATCCCGCCTTCAATCTGCATTTTTAAGGGGAACACATTAACACTGGAAATAGGATCGTATGAACTGACTCCATGAAGGAGCTCATGAAATAAATCACGCAGAGCCATTCTGATGACAGCCACGGTGGACCTGTTACAGATTTAGAAAAGAAACACACGCTAAAATCAACGGTTTTACATAGTTTGAGTTTCTTCTCACTGTTGGTATTTTAACATTTGGTCAACTCCTCTGATAACAGTAACCCCCCCAAATCTCCTTTTATGGTAAATTCTATTAGAGCAGATCCTGCTGTTGATGGAAGAGCTAATCTAAATTAGGCTGAGCTGGTGATGAGCTCAACTGAGCGAGTGAGATTTTGTTCTTGTTTTTCTTTTGTTTACATGGTAACTGTCTCTTTCCTTTTCCCATACAAACAAATGTCATGTGGCATAGCTGAGATGTGCTGCCTTTTATTTGCCAGAAGAAGTTGCTAATAATTGAATCACTTGAACACCGAAATTTAGAGGCGAGACTTTTCAACAGAGAAGTTTTTAATAGGCTACAGCATGAGCTCTGCAGCACGTCTAGACCACCCCGTCACACCTACTCCTGAAAAATTATGAATTCTTTCATTCCTATAGGAAAGGCGATCAAGTTGTCCAGATCATGAAAATTCACTGTTCAAGTCACAGGTTTTATCCTCACCATCTCAGTACTTTTAAACATAACCTCAGCAGCAGCATCTTTTCCCAACACAGGAAAATAATTCAGACATCAAACTGATCCTAAGTCAGTCCATCATATACTTCATGAAGAGAACAGATTTTGAACTGAGCCTCAAACACTCAAAACCAAAACACATTTCATTTGTTTTCATAGCAGCTAATTGCTGAATGTGGTTTAGCTCTAATGTGGAGAGCTGGAAGGAATAAACAAGTTAATAAGGTGCTGTGGGACTTGCCTTTACGGTGTGCATGTAAAGACTTGTTAAGGACGGAGGCTTGAACTAAACTGATAGATAAAAACTTCTAGAGGGTGTTTACACCATGCAGCTCAAGCATCCATTGCGCAGGGAGCCTTTTCCCTCCTCGCTGATTGCAGGCGGTTGCTGGAGGCTGTGATGCAAGCCACTGCTCCTATTTCTTTTTCCCCTCCTTTGCCTCATCTACCTGTGCCAGAACTGGTCCCTCCTTGTCACAGTTGCTTTCCCTATGAATTGTGATGCTTAAAGAGTGTAATAATCATGGGTGAAAAATGCCTTCTCTAAGATCAAGTTTCCCTAATTTTTAATTTAAATAACAACAGTGTCGAATCAAATAGAATTCCTCTTGCAACAGTTGCATCTTTGCACATATGTGTATATTCTTGTATATATGTATGCATGCACGTGTATGTATCTGTTTGCATATACTTGTGTGTATGTGTGTGACTATAAACATACACGTTTATGAAAATAAATGTGCAGAACGGTGGGGACACAATAAGAAAAAAAATCCAAGTGAAACATTCATCCACATTCACTTCTCAGACTGATAGAAATGTGAAAAGGGGAAAGACAGAGGAGAACCAAAAAGTAAATTAGATTAAAAAGACCTTTTTGTTTGGATAATCATTAGTGCTGTTTGTAGGAATGCAGAAGGGATTTTTGCAAGCAGGGACACTGAGTTATGCACATGACCCTTACCCTTTTGGGAAAACAGTCCTCCCAAATTTATTTTTAGGCAGCTCTAGATTGAAAGTCAGACCATTTCGTTAGGGACTAAGTAGTTGCATAATGTAGGCACATGACTCTTCAAAATTAAGATGTTTGCTTTTCAAAAAAGAAGAAGTTAGATCTCTCGTTTTGGTACTCCTCGGCACAGCAAAAGGAAAGGGAATGGCAGTACTGTTAGAATTTGCCTTTGCCTCCTCTCAGTCTTACCTCCCTTGGAGGGTGTTTCAGCAGCATCTTAAAGGCAAAAGTGTTCTGACTGTTCCTCCTTTTCTCTGCCCCAAGGACTAGAGAATCACAGACAGTCCATTTTTCCACATTCACCTCACCCTTGTACCAAATGAAATGCCAGGTAATTTGCTGAGGTTCTGGTTACTTTCTGTCACTCTCTGCAGCTCTTCAGAGTGCAAAACGGCCTCAGCTATGCCATTTTGTGATGCTGAAATACTGCTTTAGTCGTGGACCATATGATAAGTGCTTCCTTACTGGACTCTTGTTATCATGAAGATGTTACCATGAGGATACTTTTGTGTGTCCTTCCAGTGTGAGGTTTCCACCTTGCTGGTAAGGAAGCATACTCACCACACCCTAGAGGAAGCATCAAATTCCAGCACTGACATCAGGGTGGTTTTCTCAGGCTGATGATTAAGGGTCTACCCATCTGCTGCTGTTTATAAGGCCTTGGGGCTCATCATGTGAACTTTTCCAGTGCCTAAAGTTGTGTTAAGTGTTCTTGTCCCTCTTGCTTCTGAAAGTACCAGGTCTACCAAAAGCAGATCTGTTACAAGCAGGGAAGGACCGTCTCCCTTCAGTGTTTTTCCTCTTAGGTGCATAATAGCTTGGAATCAGGCAGTAGGTAAAGCATTTGTTTACTCTTGTCATTTACTTCTTAAATCCTCTGCAGCTAAGGCATGTACATTTTGTAGACTGTCCTAATGTCTTTCCTGACTTTGCCAGTGGGCCCTGATCCATCCATCCCACCCCTTAGATCTCTGAGAAGCAAAGAACAGTGAACTAAATATATTGGATGCGATCCTCTTTATTTTGCCTCCCGCTCTTTAAGAAGTGTGCACACCTTCTCTTATCTCATTAAACTGACATCAGCAATGCACATTATTATATCAGCAGTCCTACCTTTTGGGGGAGACTGAAGCACCTTTGACTCCCACCTTTCAGTGAGAACTTGAGGCATTAGGCCAGTTCATGAGCTGTGGCTCTTGGGAAGGACAGTAGTAGTTTTTAGAATATGACAAAAATAAATTGCAAAGATGCAGAGTGATGGAATCAGCGTGCTGATATTTATACTTGGCATTTGGATGATAAATGAATGTTAATCAAGACAACAATTGTGCTTTCATCATCCTTCAGTGGCAGAATTATCATTATTTTATCTATAAACCAAAGGCCCTGTCACTTTCAGCAGCAGATAACAAAGAAAATACCCCCTGCCCCAGAGCACTTGCAATCCAAATATCACAAAGGACGGGGTTATGTGCCTCCTTAACCAAAGCCAGATGTTTGATTTCAAGGAGGGAATTAAAATCTATTTTCACTAGGGAATTTTTCTCATGCAGAAGGTCAGCATGGGAGAAAGCACGCAGGAAGTTTCCCTACTGGCATTTGTGCTAATTAAGGGTGCAGAATAGATTCAGTAAATAACTTACTGTTTTAACAAGCCAATAAACATTTTTGAAAAGCATCTCCTTTTCAGTTTTAAATATCTATTCTCAGTATCTGGCAAAGTGTGGTTTTTTAAAGAAAAAATTTGTTAAATAGAGGGGGATATTTTTAGTTGGGGTTTTTGTGGTCTAAAAACTGGACAGAGAGAAAAATAAAGAAAATTATTGTCCTCCTAGTTTACAGTACATAACCACGTATTTCTCATCACCTGAGAATGCCAGAACCTGGTGTGAAGTCTCTTTGTGCTCCAGATGTTGAACCTCCTTGCCAAGCGTCTCTCCTTTTTTTAGGTTTGCAAAGAAGGTGATTGATTCTTTTATTGATTACCAAGTCAATGATGCAATATAATCTTTATTCCAAATTGAGCATTTTAATTTCTACTTCCCCTTTCAGCACCGTGGGATCATAGAGAAACTGCCAATGATGTTTGTATCAGTAGTTGATGCTGTTAGGTTGTAGGAATGATTTTCCTTCCCTGCATACCTGGAGAAACAGACAGTGCTACCCCACTGAGGGCAGGGTTATGTGTAGGAGAGGATGTAGAAAGAGCAGCAGTATTCCTGGCATCGGAAATGGAGATATCAAGTGCTGAGGAACTGCTCAGATGGAGCATGGTTCCTCCCCAGTGTAATGTAAAACTCACACTCTGAGGATAGAGGCTTCGTTCTAGCTCCACAGTCCTGCAAATTGCCCCTCTTGTGAGAGACCTGTGGGCTGACATTGTACTTCCACTCTCCCATTAATTAAATCATGGGTATTGGTGGAATAAATCCCTGTAGCATGCTGGAAAACACTGTGCAAGCTGGAGTTTCGCTCTGGTCTGTTTAAGCAAAAGCTTGAACTCAACAGATGCTTCAGATGACAGAAGTTGCTTGGTGGGTGAAACCATGGTGAATGTATACGTGTGGAAATGCAGAGTCAGAGCAGGATGCTGATAGCCTCCTGCTGAGTAATCCAGAGGGTGGTTTAGCCCCGTAGGGCTTTCTGGGCAAGTCTAAGTATTTGTTCAGACTTGGCTTGATTCTGACAGACACCTGGTGCAGGAGATCTTACAAGTAGTTTGTAATCTTTATTTAGGGTAAAGGGTATGAGCAAGGGCGTGGAAAACCCATAGTTCCTTTGATTTTAATCACACAGATTATTTAGTATCAATCTCAAAACAGAAATATTTTTAAAACAACAGTTACATTTGACAGCAGGCCAGGATTTTCTTTTAAAAAAAAGAACTAAAAAGAAGAACATTTCCCCACTGTGTATATTTACAGTGAGTTCTCTGACACAACAGGTGAGCCTCCCTCAGAGCCACAGGTTTGGTTTGATAACTTGTCTTTACATCTTGGCAGACAGATTAAAATTCTTCTTCTTTTTCTTGCAGTCCAAGCTCCTCTTTCCCCCAGGCTTCCACTCCATATTGGTTTTAATCACTTGGTGTGTTAGACATTTGGTGGTTTTCTGCCTGCTTAATAAATTCCCTCTCTCCTTTGTACCTGGTAATCCAGTGTTTGGGTCGATCACATTTACAGCTATTAAAGGGGAGAATAAAGAAACAACACACTTCCCCGAAACAAACTTTCTACATTCCTTCTCCTAAACATATTTATTCAAGTGTTTGTACCTTCTAACCAGGTTAAAATGTGCTGGGTATTTGCAAAGCCTTCGTGAAGTCCTTACTCTGTGTTCACACAGCAGGAGTGGGGTGCCATCACTTGCCTTGTCTGTATAGCAGGTTCCCTCAGTCCAGTGTTTCTACTTCAAAAGGCACCTCTTCCCTCATGAGCTTCTCTGCTTTTAATTGAACTGGTGCAGGAGCACACGGAAACAATTTCCCTTCAGGTCCTTCAAAGCAAGAAGCTTCCTATAAGCATTTCAATTTAATGCATCAATAAAAGATCTTAGACATATTGGGCAACACTTTCTGGGGTTTGGACTATAGGTTTGCTGTATATTGCTTGCAGAAGCCTGCAGCAATTTAGGGAAATCTCTCATCAAAAATGTATACTTGGGTCTGTGTGTAAATCTCTGTGTCTCTCAGCTGGAAGAAAGCACCAAATCTTACTTTGACTAACAGTGGAATGCAGATTATATATTATGGTTGGTTTATTTTGTGCTTCAAATCTACTTAACAGAGACAGGTTTTGCATGTGTGTGTGTGTATGTGTGTGTGTGTATACGCGCAAGAGATGGATTCATAAGGGGAATTGGTGGTTGCACACACAGTCCTCTGTCCTTCCCATCTGTATCCTGGTTGAATGTCAGATAGGTTTAAGGGGGATAAGAAATGGAAAGTCATCCATCTTCCAAGAGGAGCACCAGGTGCCTTCAGCCAAAACATGGGTTATGGGCAGCATCACTGGCACAAAGGAGTGAAGCCTGGCCAGATCCATGGGCTGGTCACTTGTGTTTGCAAGACATTGCCATTCTTGAGCCCTGTGGCATTGGGTCAGCAAGGAAGTGTGAGATAGGTGTTGGCACTGTGTTGTTGGCGCTTTGCTGCATGGACCCAGTGGTCCATCCAGCAAGACACAGAATGAGGAGGGGCTCTGGGCCCATCATCAAGTGCTGATACAGGCCAGGCATGATACTCTTTGGGAAATGGGACCTTCAGGTGGACTTGGCCATTGTACCCCATGGTAGCTGCTGAGCTCCATGACTCCATGACTGACTTTTCTTCCAAATAAACCTTCATAACAAAGGGTGATGCCTGCCAACCAGACCACTTTTTTTCAAAAATGCACCTGGTTTTAGGGTTAAGAAGCACGCTACACAACGTCTTAGATGGGATTTATTTCCTTGCAACACTGCTAAATCATGTATGAGGTGTGATCAACGGTCTCATCTGGTACCAGACTCCACATCGGGAATGGGACCATGCCATCAAAGCCCCGGAGCAAACAAGAGCTGCTCTGTGCTGAGATTGCACAACCAGTGCTCAGTCAGAGGAACAACGCAGGCAGAGGTTCAGCATGACCTCCGCCTGACTCATATTTTTTCCTCCTGTTACCAATATGAACTTTTTCCTCATGAGTCACTTTAAGACAGTTTGTGCGTGTTCAGGGAAAAAAAAAACCCAAAACCCAAAGATTTTTCCTGAGGAACGGTTTGTTGGTGAGATGGAACAAATCACTGAATACAGTCAGGGCCTGTTCTGCCTGAACAGTTGAGCTCATTAACCCTTAGGGCTTTAAGTGAATGGGATTTTTACTGTATATTCCTTCATCTTTAATGCATTTTGCCCTGAAACACATCAGCAAAATAAGCAAGTGTTGCTCTTCCACTTTTTCGATACGCATTTTTTAAGCACAGGGAAAAAAGGACCCCTTCAAAAATTTGCCAGGTTAGCTCTTGTCCATCCTAACATAGGCCTAGCATGTGCTGGCAAACACAGTGCTCTTTCAGTTCTGCATTTTTTGCAGGTAGCATAAACAAAGGCATATTTATAGTATTGTTGTTGTGGCTTTCACAAGGTCTGAAATGCTGGGCTTTCTGCTGCCGCTGTGACTTCACTGCAGTGACACATTTGA
Organism: Zapornia atra; assembly: GCA_013400835.1. Taxonomy (NCBI): domain Eukaryota; kingdom Metazoa; phylum Chordata; class Aves; order Gruiformes; family Rallidae; genus Zapornia; species Zapornia atra. The sequence continues at coordinate 84,515 of VZTU01034109.1, read as the reverse complement.
CCTGTGTGACTTGCCTGTGGCTGCACAAGAGATCCATGGCAGGGAATCCAAGTGCCCAGAACTGTGGCCTAGCATTTTAACTCAGAGGGCTGAATACTTAAAGTTTCTGAGGAGTTCAGTTCTGTGTAGACTTTATATGTATGGATTTTCAGAAGCTGGAATAAGTTTGCATCCTGATGGCTGGAGTAATTTATTTTGTTTTGTCTTTAGCCACAAAAAGCTTACTTATGGCTAAGTTGGCCTTCTCCTCTCTTCCAACACCTTTTCGCTCCGCTGACTGATTTAAGCCAGTTTTGACAGATCAGCTGCAGTTTCAAAGGCAATTACATTTCTACAGGCTTCAAAGAGATCAGGAATGGCAAAGAAGAAAGAAACCTTAGCAGTGCTCCACAAAGAGAAACACCAGTTTGAGCTCCACTCTTACTAAACGCCTGAAATGCCACAGCAAGGGCAGTTTTTAAGACTTCCCTGATGGTGAGAGAAAATTCATGGGAAGTCACGGGCACCAGGGAATACAATGATGGGGCAGAAATCAGGTGGAAATGAGGTCTCATCTGAACTTCTTGTGACCTTTGTTGGCAGCTAGAGGCATGGTTTTGCTTTTGCATTCCTGACCCAGATCACTTCATTCCCACTGTGAGATCCTCAGGACTGGTGGCACTTCCATCCATTCCTTTCTCAGACTGACAGTCTGTAATCAGATTGAAATGGTGGGAATCTGTAAGAGGTGTCAGGGAGAAGCTTACTGTTGACTGATTTTGAGAGGTTGAGTTAAATGATTTAATGATTCTCAGGCTTTAGCTCCTATACATGCTTCTGGAGCACGGAGCAGCTTTTGTTAGCTTCCCATGGAGCCCAAATGCATAGCCCTGTTTCCTGCCTGCAGACAAGTCTGCCTTGAAAAGTCATGACCATTTGGGGCACTCGAAGCAGTGATTACTTCATAGACAAAATGATGAAAAAGAACCAGAAATGTTCCAGGAACTGGCTGTTCTGTGTTGAACTCCTAGCCTAAAGAAGATCATGATCTTCTAAGTGACTAAAATTAAATAAAATATTAATTTCTCCAAATAAATAAATGTCTAAGAAGTATGATGAGGAAGCCTGCTGTCAGCCACAATATTCCAATCGCTGAATAGTACAGTCAAGGAGAGTCAAATCCCATCTCTAAAAATCTACTTCTTGATCCTGCAAAATTACCCATGAATGGATTTTACATTACTTTTGTTGGCCATGTAGAAATTCTTCTTTGTATAAATTACACACTTTAGATGAGTTCAGACATTGCAAATGTAACTACAGAGGATAAAATGAACAGAGCCAGAACTGGTCAGCTCGGGCTGGGAGTGCTATGAGGAGCTCCTTCCAGAGTGCACTCCAGCTCACTACCAGCACCATATTGCCAGGGCTTTTATTCCACTAAGCATCTTCTCCATTCCTCTCCACTGAACTTCACCACAGAAGGAGAAGTGAGCAGATTTTGCTCTGGGGTCCTGTGATAACATCTAGTTAGAAGGAACAAGGGAAAAAAAGACCAAAACTTTTTCTATAAAATGCATCAGTGGTTAATAAAAATACCATTTTATGCAATCAGCCATGCATGTACAGGCAGTCAGTTTTCTAAAATGACTGATGAATCTACCTAGTGTCCCTGCAGGAGACTCTGTATTGACTTGTGCTGAGTAAGCTCAAGTTATTACAGCAACTGAAGTAATACATAGAGCTATTGCATGGGATGCAGGACATCATCTTAAACTTACTGCAGTTAACACAGTGCTAGAACACGTGTGGAAGATTTGAAAAAGGTTATACAGGACACAGGATGCATGCTTAATTGCCCAGGAGGTCTATTCCAATATTTGCATTGCTTAAAAAACTAAGTTGCTGTGTGCCCAAAAGATTGTATTTGAAAAAATAATGCAGGTATGAATCAGAACCCCAAAGAATTTGTGAATTACAAGGTAAATCCTGAAATGCACATGACTTCTGTATCAATTTCTTGTTTAGATTAAACACCCACTGATTTTACTTACAGTTTTGTTTGAAAGAGGGGCTCTGCATAGTCTGTATTTAAGAACCCTTGCATTTACTACTGCAGTGAAGTTGCAACTCACTGGTAGTTGCCTTGCCCTGAAGCTGATGGAGCTGTCAGCCACAAGACCAAGCTGTAAATATGCAAGTGTATCCGTGTTTTTAATATCCCTAAAGATGAACATGTATACTTAAGTCTTTTAGAACGGGGATGCTAGTCCTTTTCTGCAATTTGGAGTATCATAGTAAAGTCTTTGAATATCTCAGAGATGAAGATGATGAAATTTGTTTTATAGGTAACTCTGGAAAGCAGCAACTGTATGGCAACACTATCCAGCAATTTAGGATTGTAAGCACGGGACCCCATGTACAATGCAACTCAGATGCCAGTCTGGCATTACCTCTCTTTCAGTTTGGCCAGGACATACATTTCTTAGAGGAAGTGAAAGATGTAAGTGATTTCTAAGGCTAAAATTTTTTTAATTCTTTTAGTGATAGCTGAAAAAAAAATCAGTGAAGATATTTTTGTCAGATTTTTGGGGAGAAAATAGGTCATGAAGAGAAATATTTTTATTTGCAAACTGAATTTCACTGACTCAAGTCTGGTTTTATATGGGTTTTTTAAGGCAGTTGCCATCCTGTGTACAGCTTACAGCCAGGGTCTCCCTGTTGCCTCCCTGTGCTGACAAGAGATGTGGATGGTGTACCTGGGGCTACAGCCTGACTGGACATCCCTGTGTGAGCAGGAGAAGGGGTGTTAAGGTACACATTCTTGTTAGACATAGCAGAAATGTTTCCAAACCAAAATAGATTTCGGGGGTTATTGTTTGTTTGTTTGTTTGAATGTTCTTTTCTGCCCATTTTCTGCAAAAATATTTTTTCAATTAAAGTCTTGGCAAACCTCAATTTTCCTTTTTTTTTCTTCTCTGATGAGCTTGATACTTATTTTCTAAACCACAAGAACAGCTCACAAGTGCCTCGATACTACATGGAGCCCAGGGATTGCTCTCTGCCAGAGGATCTGAACCACCCAGTACGTCTCCTGTTGGCTCTATGTGTTCTCCAGGGTCTCGGCTCTCCTACCTTGTGAGTGCCAACGTGGTCATCACCCGACAGTGTTTTATAGAAGCAGCATTAGTGATGGTCTGAACATAGACAAATGAGGAAGTTTATGGTTCTAGCTCCCTTACATCTGTCTCTTTCATCTTCATGAAATTGTATACAATATTGTAATACGTACGCAAATCCTGGCCTGAACATAGTGCCTCAGATCCAGGAATTGCACCTGTGCTTTTCCATACTTTTTTGTGTCACCTCCTCATAAAATATCATATTGTGTTTACTCCTTTTCTTTGCACAAGCCAAGTGATATTGCACTGAAGTTTTTATCCTGCATCGTAGAGCTGCAGGCACATCTATCTTGGGAAGATGCCTTCATTATTTACACAGAGAAAAGAGGGATTTGGGGTTCTCCAATCTCCTGATTCATGCCCTGACTAATAAGGTTCTTGTTTGCCTAACATTGCTCTGGTTTATGTGATGCTGAGGTTGCAGTGAAATGAAGAACACTACAGAGCAGCTGGCAAAATAACTTAAATTCAGGAAAAAAACCATAGACATTTGCTTTTACTCTTACTTTGTTTTCAAGGTACAGAATTAAAGGTCTGCAAAATAGCATCACCTGATGTGCAGACAGAAACAGAACTCAAGATATATGTACATGCCGTTCAGGGTATGTAAATCTGGCTCCTGGCTGTCAGGTATTCAGGGTGTGAGAGGGAAGAAGTGCTCAGAAAGATGGACTGAACCAGCAATTATGAAATGCCTTTTTCTCAAAGTCAGGCAGGAGGGGGGGAGCCAAGCTCAGCAGGCTCCCTAGGGAGAGCGAGGAGGAGAGAGAACCAGCAAAATTCCCACCGGAGACTCTTTGTTTCTGTTGCCAGTAGTTATCCCTCACCTGCAAAAGGTAAAAAAAAAGAAAACAGAGTACCTTTTCCCCTAATCCAAAAGCCTACATGTGAGGACAATCAAGCTCTACCACCTTGGAAACAAAGTGATAAGAAGGGCTTTTCCAGGACAGGCTTTTCCAGGATACAATGGCTAGGATCACTCTTATTTCTGTTCTCTTTCTCTGGGCAGCCACACGGCAGGGAAGGGGAAATGAAATTACAGGTGAGTGATGCGAACCTGGTCAGAGGACCGCGGCTGTTAGGAGGATAGCTTAGTTTGGATGTGAGCTATCTCTTTATTTGGAATTAACTGGCCAAGGTGGCCAGTCTCCAGAGAACGGGCAATGTCTCAGTGACCATTTAAGAATCCTCTGCTGATAATTAAAGAAAAACTCACCAAGACAAAATGCAACCTTTGTCCCCATATCTTTGTCTCCAGGCAAAAGCCTTGTCATTTCCTTTGTGCCAGAAATGAATGAGTAGGACTGCGGCTTTGTGTTCAGTAATGTGCAAACTTTTATGAAAATTGTCTTTAAAATAATTTTTTTGAGGAAATTATGCAGTAATGTACCTGGAAAATTCATAGAGATGCATAAAGTGAAACTACAGGAGACATGTTTAACTGTCATCTGTAGTGTGGGCTGTAATCTGGAAAAAATACTAACCCAATTGCTAGGTTGTAACTGCTAAATTAAATCCTAATTAGCCCTTAATTTCTGGTTTGATTTATTTAGATGGGAAAAGATGGTGATTTTTGCCTGCTGTTCGTTGATTTTTTTTTACTTCCATGGTTTTGCAAGCCTCAGTTAAAATACAAACCTTATTTCTTGCAGCTTTGCAGACTTTTCTGTTAATCTGTCAAACTCAAAGCTGAAAAAATTGTCAAAGGCGTTGAAAAAGAATTCAGAATACTTGCAAAAATCAAGCCCTTAGTCCTTTTTTTCTCCCATGTTTCACAGCCTTCACCTTTTAAGGCTGAATTTGAATCTGTCCTCTTTGAACCTGTTCCAATAAATTACTTTTAAGGTTGCACCAAGACAGGGAGCTTGTCTTTGGCTCTTGCTGTTCTCCAGCGAGGAAGGATTTCGTAGACCCCAGCTCACTGTGGTGTTTCTGGCACTTGAGCGGTGAAGTTTCCAGAACTACAGCTAAGTTTGTGGCATAAATGCTATCAAGCATTTTGTATTGCTCATTTTTTTTGGTCATGCTCTCAGTTTTGGTCTGGGCTGGCCTTGAGCTCTAAGCAGCCTGCAACTAACACAGACTTCCCTTTCAGCCTTTCCTCTCAGGATTTGTTTCTATTAATAAAGTATTTACTTTAATTGTTTCTGCTCTTGCTTAACATAATAAAATGTATGTTTTCCCTCAGAATGCTGAAAGCTGGTTCTTCCTAAATTAAAATTTTCAAGTCCTGAGATGATAGGTGTAACGTAGCCCTGCTGCTGTCCGGTGACTGCCTTCTCCTGCATTGTGATTGACTTCAGCTTTGTATTGCTGGAAACAACAACCAGTACATTTTAATTCCATTTGACAGTGCCATAATCCCATAGATGGGGTAATGAGAATGGAAAGCCAATTTGCTAAAAAGCCCAAATTGATCTGAGCAACAGTGGTCAGCAGGAAACTGCTGTCAGCAAATAATTGAATTCTGTGAGTGCCACAGCTTGTTTTAAACTGGGTGGAACTGATGGATGGGGGGGTAAGGCTGGTGGTGCTGCACCTTCCCCTGTCACCTTCAGGCTAACCTCTTCCGGCCAGGGTATCTCTTTGTAGCACTGGAGCTGTATCTCAGACTTTCTCTTTCAGCTTTGGCAGCCTGATTCTATACCTAGTATCAATGTTTAAGTATGAAATATGATTTCATATCTGTCCTGACAGCTGTAGCTTCTAATTATAGACTGTGTCTAATTCTATACCGCTTTATTTTCGGTTTCATACCTGTATTTATGTTGCACATTGCTGTACGGCCTAAGCCAGCTCAGCTGACTCTGGAATTTTTAGCTTTCCGGTGCTACGTCCTCGCTACAGCCAGAGCTCTGCATGGACAACATGAATCCTCACTGGTGTCCTTACTTGGTTGTTCTCTTCCAGCACCTGCTTTGCTCTGACCATGCTTATTATACATGAACTCTGGAGAAATGGAGGGATCACAGTGACATGGAACCAGGCTAAACTGCCTCACCCCCTCTAATATAATTTTATACCAGAACAGTATGATTCTTTAGTGCAATAGTTTCTATTTCTTGTTTCCATAGGGAAAAAGTTGACCTGTTGCTCCCACCTTCCCTGATCTCCAAGAGGTGTTTGTGCACTTTCTCCAGATAAAGCCTAGATCCAAAATGATTTAGCTTTTCTTTCCATCCCACTTGGGTATTTAGCCCAAACTAATGACAAAAAAAAAGAAAAAGCTGAAACAATTTTTTTTCTATTTTTTTGACCCATTCTCACATGCCTAAAAATATTTGCTGAGGCAGGTATTCTTGGAGCACTCTTAACACATGGCAAGGGAATAATTTGCAAAATGCAATGACAGATACATGTTTCTTGTAAGGCACTTGGTGCCTTGTGTGAAGCATTGATCAGCCCAATGCACTGGATAAAAACCAGCCCTTGATCTCGGATTTCTGCTCCAGAACCCACATTTGTTCTCTTTTCTACTTTCTCAGAGGGGTGTCCTAAAGTTAACCAGGGGATGGAGGCCACTTTACTTCCCCTGACTCACTTCACCTTCAGTTCTCTCCTGCACAGCCACCTATGTGTCAGGGCTGGGTACAAGCTTTTACAAACCTGGTGAGACCTCCATCCTGGTCAGTCACTGGGGTCCTCTCCTGGGTTAGGCAGGGTGTGGGTTTCAGCCTCTCAGGTTGAGACTGGCCAGCTGTATTGCTTCCTGCCCCTCACAACCATCTCCTTACATTCACTTTTTAAGGATGAAGAACAACACTGGTGTGTGTTCAGGGACATGAAGGCTTGTCAGCTGCAGTCTCTGGGGGGGACTGCACACAGAGGTGTCCTATTTGAGGCTGGGGAAGAGGAAGAAGCAGGGAGTGGGAATTCCAGATATGTCATTATTGATATTTTCTTGCTGACCAGCTCTAAGCAGCAGGGAGGTCTCTTGCTCTCACACATGCTCTCTGGAGCATGCCCAGCATCAAGCTTTGGTGTTTGCTGCAGATGGGTTAGGCAGAGCAGGGCCAGACTCCCTAGAGCCCAATGCTCTCCCTTGCTATGGTCAGATGTGAGTTATTTAAGCTGGGGGTGGTCCATGGTCACTCCCAGAACCTTCTCCTTCCTTCTGCTCATTCAAAGTGCCCTCGTCTGCAGGGAGGTGCCTGTGCCTCTGTTTAGGAATTGCACCAAGATAATCCAGTTTTCTGCATGGCCTCTTGAATAACTAAGGCAGGGGACATCTTTCAGGCTGTTCTGATTCAAGCAGTGGCTAGGATTAGGGCTGAAGGAAGACCTTCTGGGCGACTTGGTTGAGCCAGCTTGAGGGATGCATTGTGGCCTGTGCTGTCTATCCCATGCTTTCTTGGACTGTCCTTGCACTGCAAATGGATCATCCTGTTCAAAGCTTTTTTACTGTTCCTATTCAAATTACATATATAGCTTTTCTTTAGCTGGGAAATCTAAATATGATAAAAACACATGATTCCTAAGAACCTGAAAATTCTCTTTTAGTTTTCTTGAATTGCTTTTACAAGTTTCATCTCTTCAGGCAGGACCTAAGTTGTACAAATAAGATAAGCTGTAAATATTTTAATTGTGTGCCTGCTCTGTATCCCGTGTTAGCTTCAGTCCATGTGGTCCTGGTCCCCTCAGAGCTCTCAGAAATAACAATCCTGCCATACTTGAACCTCTGCAGCTAATTCATGTTTATTCTTATTAACGTTTCTTTTGCTCTGTCTAAAGGATAATACAGGCATTTTAATTCTATCCTGTCTTTTTCCCAAATGGGACACTGGGTGACTCAGCCCTTCTGGCTTCTATAACATCTTGTTAGCATGCAGCCTGATGCCTGTGACATGACTGTAGGTTTCTGACTGCTAATTCCTCAACTCCATCTGGTTTTGTTGCTGGTGGTTTTGGGTTTTTTTTTCCCCAGCTCCTGCCCAAGTATTTCAGTTTTAAGTAAAGCATGTAACAAGTTCACTCCTTATTACGACTCGTATCAGAACTCCAGAAACCCATTGCCAGATCTCCTTGAAATTATGTAGTTAGTGAACTTATCACTTTGTTTATACTGAAGTTAATGAACCACAGCAGCTCTCAAAGGGCCTGATCTAATAAGTTCTGCCACAAATGCAGGTAGGCAACATGGGAGCTCTAGCAATACCTTTTGTGTCAGATACCTGAAAGTCCTTCCCAGTGAGGTACGAGTACCCAGTTTTAGCCTAGGGTGATGTCTGAAAGACGTCTTACCCCAGACATCTCCTGTGACTCATCTGTCCACAAGTTCCTTCGCCATTCCCTGTGTAGTCAGTGGAGAAAGAGGAACATTTTGGCAGCAGAAGCCTGGAGCGGACATCTAAAGTATTTGGATGACTCTGCCCTGGAAGTCCCTATTCTGCTCTACAGTTAATTTGTATTAGTGTATATTAATTTCCTTTATACTTACTTGGGTCAAATTGACCTTTTTCTGCTTTGCACCTGAAGGCACTGAGAGCTCTTTGAATTTTCTGCCAATCTGCATCCTTTTATGACTGAAGTGATGCCTATGACAAGCAGTCACTACTAATTCTCTCTTCTGTTCATTTTCTGAGTTGGGATTCTTCCTAACATCAGCCTTCCTCAAAATCACTTGTCTGTGTTGGTTCCATCACTGCTTTCTCAGAACCAAATTTTAACCTGATACTGCAGGGAACTTACTCTCTGGGATGGTTAGTTAGTGCTGATCCCTTTCTTTCCTGTTTTGTTTGTTTGTTTGTTTGTTTTTTCTCTACAGAAAAAGGCCTCTCTTTGCTAGGGTACCACCTGTGCAACTATAGCCTGACCAAAAATGTATTTAAAATGGTTGCCTACCAAAAATCCTATGAGAAAAGCACTTCCTGTGGAGGATGGATACCATGGATGGTGTGTCCCCGGACGTACTATAAAATGCAGTATCACACCATTGAAGTCCCTGAAACCGTCACTCTTACAGATTGCTGTGAAGGATATGAACAAGTTGGATTCTACTGCTCTTTAGGTAAATTTCAGTCAGATTAATAGTTGAAATAAGTGTTTCTGATGGCAGAGGATTCACTTTACTGTGACATGTGAAGGCTTAATTCAGTTTGGGGCAAGAGGTTCCTGTTCACTGAAATCAGCGAGTCTACAAAAACCTACAGTAAACTTGGTCCAACATGGTGAGGTGAATGCTCCTGATTCTTGCTCTTTGCCAACTGTAGTCACAAATTCACTCAAGTTCCAGGTGAGCGTGAAGAAGGCAGCTGAACAGGCATGTTAGATTAGTTAACCCAGCATCGAACTGCTCCAGCATCCAGGAATGTTCTGCAGGACTTAATTTTGTCTCTTATTTTCAGTATGACATTGCATTTTCTTCATTTCCCCTTTTCCAGTTATAATCCTGGGAATTTACATAGCCTCAACACTGTAGCAAATGACTGAAATTGAAAGGTCCTTTTGCAGCCCTAACCCTCGCCTTGTGTCATAAGACATGGGTGACTCAGTTCCATGGGAATGTCACTGAACCTGCTCCTGCATCCAATCACGTAACATGAGAGGATATAAGCTATATGTCCTGTCATGGGATCTGTAGAGAACAATGTGTTCATCCTACTTTGGAAAATGAACTTCCAAACAATTTTTGCAAGGTATTTTCTCAGCAGGTACTAGTAGAATACTGTGTCTAACAGGATAATTCCTTTGACATGAGGACGGGAACACAGACGTGGTTGTTGTGTTATACTTGTTCTTAAAATTATTTGATAGAGAAGAGGAATGAAAGCATAATTAGATACACATCATCTCTCATTTATTGTATCCTGCAGTTTTTTGTCTCTGTGGCTGTTGTGGAGTGTCAAAATTTGCCCTGCAGATTACAGTATGTCCAGGCAGTCTTCTCAGACTAGCAACGGACAAGCAGCAGTTCCATGCTGGGGAAGATCTCCAGTAGATCTGTGTAGGGTTGACTAGTCACTTCAGCAAGGTCTTTTTGATATACATGCATATGTATACATGTGTGTACATATGTGTCAAATGGCAAGGCTGAGAAGCAATCAGAGAAAATGGATGTTTAATTCTGTAGCACGAGGGGATAGCTGTGTTGGCTGAGTGCCACTAGCTAGCTGTGCTTGTCTCTATTTGCACGAGAAGCTCTATGAGTGATCAGGATTTTCAAAGTGTTTCAGAACCTCTGAAAATCATGACTGTCTTCTTGGGTGGAAAAAAAAAAAGGCATCTTGTTAACACTTTAAATATTTTTTCCTGGTATAATCCCATGCCTTTTAAAAGCATCTCTAGGGATATTTTAGGCTTGAGAGTTGTCAATGTGTTTATTTCATCTGTCATTAACAATTCTGTAAATGTCTTGTAAAGCCTAGCTGCAGAATTTATGTTCTGTCCTTGCTACATCTTTGATGGGCACTCTGGGCAAGTTTCTCCACGAAGTACTGTGGTCACCTTGACTCTTTTTCCTGTCAAAGTTAATTTGGGAATATTTTAAACCATGAAAGGATTTGTATGGCTTCTAGGTGATTTCTGTGTTTACATTATTCCACTATCTTTTGCTTTTTCAGGGCATTAGTCATAAAGTCTGTGAATGGTAATGTACTGTCTAGACACAGCCTTAAATAAATGATGAAAAGAGAAACTGGAACTGCTGAAATTACTGCGTGGCATGCTGTTGAACTGCTGTTATTTTCCTCTTGATGTTATCCATGCTGGCATGCTCTCCATCCCGCTAGGGACAGAAGGGTCTCCGTGACATTTCATGGTAACCTGCTCCTGGCTACTCCCCACCTTTTCTTCCTAGAAGGAAACATTTACCCCTGCCTGGGATGTGGCAGGCTCTGCTTTCCCTATTTCTTTACTGTTGGGGAAAAAATGTCTAGAAGGTTAGTCAAGTTACTCCAGCTGTTCTCACTAGCTAGCTGCCCATCAATCCACTAGGACAGTGTTACACATGCAGACGTGAACTAACTTCTCTTAAGCAGAAATGGAAGAGTTAAGTATCTAAAAGTTGGGAAGGGCTAGAATTAATTCTAAAGGTGGAATTAAATGAAAACAATCTTTGTTTCCTCTCTTTGTGCCTATGCACGCAGATGAATAACCTATTAATTACCTGATCTGGAGCTGCATTGCCCCAAGGATCACGTTTCCCTGTGATGCTCGGGGATGATGCAGCCCCTCTAAGGAACTCCCCAGCAGCGCATCACTGAATTCGGTGTCTGGTGCAGTGCTCTGCTGAGCCTTTTTCTGAGTGGAGAGTTATTTATCACTTATAACGGGGAATCCTGGTGCAACTCATGGACAGAACTTTGTCTTCATGAAGCTCTTGGAAAGGGATTTTCTCCATCTTTTATAGCTGGACAACTGAGCCGTAGAGAAACTAAGATCAAACCATTTTGTTTGCCCATTCTCAGACACCTAGATTGCTGTTGTAATTTTTTTGGTTTGATTTTGCTTTCCAGAGTGCTTAGCGCTGCCCTTAACAACTTGCGTGGTTGGAGCATAGAGCCTCACATCCTTGATGGTGATTGTGAGCAGTACCCTGGTTTCTAAGCAGCTCCCAGGGCTGCAGGTCCGGTTCCTGGACCTGCAAAACCCATGGATCTGAGAGGTTGTTACATGTTTGTTGTACAAAATTTTCCCAAGATCTTCCAGGATTATTTTTTTGTTTTGGGTAGAGATAGGGTCCAATTCTCCAGGCTATTTTCCATCTGTTTGAATCAATGGCACGGTTACTTCTCCTGGTGACTTGTTTGCTGCCCTCCTTCCACCTTACTGCATAAGATGAAACCAGAGAGCTTCCTTATCTGCCATCTAACACCACTTGATCCCCAGCTAGGGAGCAGAAGAGTGCATCAGCATGCAATGAGAAGGCTGGTTTTTAAGCACATGTGTACAAAAATACCTTGAAATAAGAAGGCCCAAACAACTTTAATCTTGGAGTTTATTAACTTGAGAGCACTTGATTTGCAATGTTAAGACCACGCTTTAATCAGGACTTGCTTTGTGTGCACAACTTTCTGAGGCTTGCAGAAAAACAACTGTATGTGGTTTAGGTGACCAGGTAGTTCCTCAGCAGGGCTGGGACCTTTCAGAGCCTGTGTGCAGATGTTCACATGCTGGGTCTAACCAGAGCAGTGGGCAGCTGTAGCACAGCTGTCCCTCCTGCTCTGGCTGTCACCAGAAAGCCGTGTGACAGCGATGTCACCAGGGGCGCATGGGCAGCATTGCAGCATCTCCCTGGAGTGTGAAGGGGAAGACTTCACCCAGAGGCAGATGTCTCTGGCTGCCATAGGGTTTGGGTCTCCTGTGTGTCTCCAGCAGCCACAGAAGTGGGATTACAGGTGTGGGAGGCTACGTCCCTGCCTATTCCCTCTGGTATCTGCTTAGGGGCCTCCTGTCCAGGAACTGTCTAGCCCCTTTCTGAGCTCACTGATTCAATCAGCCTCCTCACCGTCCCGTGATGATGAACTGCAGTTTACTCCCCTTCGAGCTAAGAAGCACATATTTCTGCCCATTTTATTACTGTGGGCTCTGGTCAATACCAGCTCCCCTTTCACCTTATCACATATCCTTTTGAGATAGTGTAAACCTTGATTGCATCCTCCTCAGCTTTCCCCTCTCTGCAGCAAAATACCCCAGCCTTTATACTAGTCTGTCCTTGGAGCTCATCTGCTCCATTCAGTTACACACCCCATGCCTTTCCTAGCTGCATTAACCCCGGGAGGAGCAGGGCTACATTTCATGAAGTTTATTCTGAGCACGCACGGATCGTTTTTGTGCTCTAAAGGTCATGTTCCCCCATCATACAACAACTGCATCCCTGCTGAATTTCAGGAGCCCCTGGCTCCTGAACGTGTTCTGGTGAATGATACGGCTTTCCATAGGGGAGGGTATTAAACATTTGTCAGATGTTGAACCAGCACATCCTGGTGCTGCTCTCCATCCCGACTAACCCCCATACAGGCAGTTGGGATGGAAAACATCCATCTGAGCAAGCAATGCCTAGCAGCCCTCAAAGAGGCCGAAAACAGGGTCATATGATGAAAGCTGCCAGTCTGCTTTTGCAAAAGCTTTGCCAGGAGCTGTTTCTGTAATATCATAGATTTGTCTCCACCTTCTGCTGCCTGAGACGAATGCAGGGTTTTGGTCCCTGGCTCTGCTGCACCCTCTGGGTGAAACCCAGCCCCTTCAAGCTGAGTGAGGGAGAGGAGGGGGCGCGGTTTATGGCTGGAGTCCTCCAGCATCTGTCTTGAAGGAGATGGCCTCTATCCTGTGGTCACAGCAGACCTGGGGGATCTCATGTGGGCAAGCTGGTAACTGAGCTTGCATTGCCAAGCACTGTGTTCCGCATTTCTGCTTTTGTGCATTTATTCAAACAACAGAGGAGAAAGGTCTATGCTTTATCTTACTGACAAAGAAGTTGGCTGGGTGGCTGCCCGGTGCTGGCAGTGTTGCTCGTGGTTTGCTCCCTGGTGCTGGCAGTGTTGCTTGGTAGGTGACTGTTCCCAAGATGATTGGAGAATGTGAATCGAATTTCCAAAGTGCCTCTGTACAATTAGGCAGAAATGTGATGTGAATCCATCTCTGTTTCTGCTGATGCAAAAATGATGACCTTTTGATTTTAGATAAATGGCTAGTGTGGCACTCAGCCAGGATTCAATAGCGTTTTCTGAGATTGCATGTGACTTATTAACTCTTTTACACCGCAGTTAAACATGCCAAAAAAAGACTCAGGTGGAAAAAGCTGCATTGAGCCTCAAGCCTGCTTGTACTGCATCACAGAGCTGGCATGATTCAGATGCTTGTGTAAAGCTTACCAAGATCCACCTCCTTTGAATAGCAAGGAGCACTGGTGGTACACCAACACAGGGAAATCCCGTGGTGTTTGTGTCTGTGTGAGATCCCAGTGTGACAGGATGCTTGGCCTCTCTGTGTGGGAGGCTGGGATAGAGCAACTGTGTGGCTCTGGGAATGTGTGTGGGACTCATCTAAAGGCAATCGAGGCTGTGTCACACCTTATTGTGGCATTAGACTAGAAATAAGGAAGAGGGTTTCTAGCAGTAGGACATGTTTGGGGGAATGGCCAGCAGTGGCACCCCAGAAGCAGAGGTGCCTAGTCCTGGCTGGGAAGCAGAATAGGACTATTGGGGTTTGCCAGACTCAGAAGTAACTTCAGTACATTTGCACTTAGGGTTGGGCTTTTTTTTTGGTTTGTTTTCTTGTCCTCCCACTGCAAATCAGCCTATGACTCAAAATGAACTTTAGAGGCAGAGCTGGTCCTGAGGAAGACTAAGGAGAGCAAGTACCCTGGTTTGCAGGCCTAAAGGGGCCCACAACACAGTGGGCTGCATTAGGTAGCAGATGAAATCCTGCTCCCTGTAAGGCAGTCAACCATTAGCCAGGGTTGGGGTCTGGGTTTGGTGCCCAGGCCTCTTTCACCAACTCTACGTGAAAAATACTCACAACCCTGTTAAAGCACTGACTGGGTGCACATGAAGTATACACACAGTGTATCAAATACAATAGAGAAGGCTGTGGGAAAGTGCTGTCCCATGTGTTCTGCATGGAAATCTTTGAAATTAAACCTGAACGTAAGCTGCTTGCTGCTGAGAGGTCTCAACTCAGTGCCTTCCCTCTTCTCCAGCCTGTGTGTTTTGGCAAGTTTTTCAGAGGAGGTATGGAGGGTAGGTTTAGATTAGATGTTAGGAAGAAATTCTTTACTATGAGGGCGGTGAGGCACTGGCAGGCTGCCCAGGGTGGCTGTGGCTGTCCCCTCCCTGGCAGTGTTCAAGGCCAGGTTGGATGGGGCTTTGGGTAGCCTGGTCTGGTGGAGGGTGTCCCTGCCCATGGGGGGGGCAGGGGTGTGGGTTTGGAACTAGATGGTCTTTGAGGTCCCTTCCAACTCAAAGCATTCTATGACCCCCAACATTAAATTATGCTTACTTCTCTTAATTACCTTTCAGAGACCCTTGACGAGCATACTGTGTGTGCCCCAAAAGACAAGGACAATAGTCTTAAAGCCACTGGTCTTAGTGGGCTTTCTTTATGCAAATATGACTGCAGGTCCAGCTGCAGAAGTGGCTGAAAATTATACATGTTGAGTTTTGCATCCATTCTTTGAGTTCAATCCCTGGATTGTGGATTGAGCTGGAGAATTGGAGTACTAAAAATCGCATCTGCTATGGAGTGAGGTAAAAGTTGAGGCTCTCTGCTTGCAATAGCCTCCAGTCTACCATCAACTGGCAGAGAGGGTAACCTGGAATATGCACATAGCAACAAGTTGCATAGATTTAGTTTAAATCTTGAGTAATCAAGATAATTTGCCTGTTTAAGAAGGTTACTTTGTTGAGGCCAAAAGTCCTGGATTCAATATTCCCTTCTGCTTCTCCAGACCCTCGGATTTACTTTTATTCAGAGCCTTGGGATACAGAAATTGAAAAGCCACACAAATGACACTTTGCTAGTTTGCTACAGACCTTGAATTTGCTATGGATTTTATGATGCTGAATGTGGTTTTCCTGCGCTACATCCTGTTCCTATTGCAAGAATCATTTTTGCTTTTCTCCTGGCTGACTTTAATCTCCCAGTAATGGACCAAGAGTTGGTAGGATCAAAAACCTGTAGGTGGGAAACAAATGCAGGAGAGAAATCATTTAGGTTGATTGGAAAGATGAGAGCTGAGCACTACTTGGAGCTGTGCTTGAGAGCGTGGGTGAGAGTAATGTTCACAGAGCTTAGAAATATTTTCTCTTTCCATCCAGAGAAGAGTGTGAACTGGCATTGAGCCATGACCACTCTCTGCCCTTGGCTTGGGGAGCAGAAACCTTCTGCCTTAGCTGCCCTCTCCACAGGACTGTCCAGGTTGGGCTACCAACTGCCCCAGGGTGGCTGGATGGCTGATACGGAGCAGGTGCTGCCAGTCTCCAGGCCACAGGCTGGGTTCTGCTCTCCTTCTCCTCTGAGTAACCCTCCCAACTGTACCTGAGAGCGGTGTTTTGTCTCTGCTCTCACATGACATTGTCAATTACGACAGCCAAAGGTTGCAGTGAAAGGTTAAATGAAAACTCCTGTTTTCTAGTTTAGATATTACCTGTTTTCTTTAATCATTATATATTTAGTTCAGTCATAGCTTACATCAGGCACACTTTCTGTTTAGCAGTCCTTTAGTGTCTCTGCATTTAGAAACTGTCCGTCTGTCCATCCATCCATCCATCCATGCATACACACACACACACACACACACACTTATTAATGGAAAATTATCAATTCAAAGTTTCTGTAAAAGTAATGTCACTAAGAAGAGAAAAATCTGAGAACATTTATACTCTTCAAGTGAAATGATGGTATTTTAGATGGCTGTTTTCTCTCCATTAAAACCTCAGAACAGACACACTTCTAAAATGAGGAGGAGGTATTTGCTGTAAATTAAATAGCACAATTTTATGGAAACATTTTTCTGTATTTTTGTTCTCAGAAATGTTTTGGTGGGGTTTTTTTGTTTGGGTTTTTTTTTCTTTTTTCTTTTTTCCTCAGCACTCAATAGATCCGGTGTATTTGCCTCAAGACCTGGTATCTGTCCAATGGAGAATATGGAAACATCTGATTATCCTTGCACGTTCGATACTGAATGTCCAGGGCTTAAAAAATGCTGCAACTCATCCAAAGGAGCAGGCTGTGTGGATCCAGTGCCAGAGGGTATGTTACTGATAAATTCAAGACTGCTTCTAACAGAAATACGCTTAATTTTTCCTTCTGAGACTGGGAGTGGGCAGGAAAACTGTTACCATGGCTCTTCATAAAACAAATACGGGAATATGCTTTGGACCAGTTCCAGGATATTGAGTTTCAGTATTGCACCCGCGACTGCTGAACTGGTCCAGCACCTTGCTCAGCTTCTCCTCCTTCGCTGGTGCCACTGCCCGAGGCATACGGTCAACGAGGCTGTGGCTGATGGCGTGTGTGGGCCCTTCGCATTTGCCAAGCTAAAGCTTGCTTTGGTTTCTCAGGGACTTCCTAGAGCTCTGCTGCTTCCTGCAGCATCGGACCTCGGGTGACTCGGCTGTTTTATTTTGTATGCTCCAGGAAGAAGGTTCTGGTACAACGTGACAGTGCTCGTGAAAATGGATTTTAAGGAATTAATCAGAGTGGATTCCCACCTTCTAAATCATTCACGGCTCTTGAACTCCATGGTACGTACAAACACAAATGCTCGCCTGTGTTGCCTGCTGGCTTCCACGTTTCTGTTACTCAGTAACCACATCTTGCTTCATAGTCCCCTTGCTGGGCATAACCTTGTTGGCCAGTCACACCCCGTTTGTTCTGGCAGATCCGATTTTTTGGCCCTAACTTGTTCCTAATTAGTGAATGTCAACCTCAGCCTCAAGAAGCTCAAGTAACATTCATTTATCAGCTTCTTTAGTAAATTTTCCAGGTCTCTTCTAAAGGCAATTTAAAGACCTGAAATACAGGTGTTTTTTTCCTGCTTAAGTGATCCTTGCTCCAGCCCTGTCTCAGTGCAGTTTTGGGTCTATGATGACTCATCTGGTCCATATTTCAAGATCTGCAAAGCCTGATGTTTTCTGATAAAGAGTTTTGAGCTAACCTTTCAAGAGACAAACCTCACCTATTGCACTGAGACCTACGTGGCATGTAGACTCGGCAGCGCCATAAGTTTTGCTGTGAAACCCCAGGATTATGGCAGGGGACTGTTTCTGGGTCAAAGACGTCATTCTTGCCACAAAAGCAGGGCTGGGGCAGACAGTGTAATAAGGACTAGAGGGCAGTATATCTTGGTGTAAAGCAACCTATGGCAAAGCTCATAGAAATAGGAAATATAAACTCAAGAAATAGGAAATATAAACTGAAGCTTTGTGGTGAGCTGCTACTCAGAGGAATGTCTTCTAGGCCCTGTCTGCTCCACTGGCTCATAATGCTCAGCCCACCCCCATGTCCCTTCTCTCACCCCTGACTCACAGTTGTGATGACTTCATCAGTCCTCAGGTCTCTCTGTGGCTCTCAGTCCCAGCCTCCTTGCTCAATCTATTGCTTTTCTATTCCCTTTGCCACGAGTCTTTTTAGTTGCTTAAAGTACTAAGTGCTAGACAGCTTTATTACAGATTAAATAATTGCACATCTAATGTATATTCTATCTCTTGATATTTTGGTATTTAAGCATTACAAGTCAAAGAGACTCTTTCCATATCTTCCTGGGTTGCCTTCTCCTGCCTAAGGATTTGAGATCTGACATGCAGTTCCACACCTCCCTTAGCCTGCCATTACTGTAACTCTGTTGTGACATGCGATGCTAATCAGAAGAGCTCACCTTGTGTAAATACAGAACCCAATGCTGCCACTTTGCTACGGCTTCTGAATTGGTTCTTTCTACAGTCAGGTGACAATGGCAAATGTCCCAAAGGTTATGCCTCACTGGCATGCAGCTGTGATGAGAAAGGAGCAAGATAATGAGTTGTTTGTCTCCCTGCCTTCCAGATCACCGGTGCATTACAGCACTTGAATGTCTCCGCGCACCATATCCAGAGTAACAGTGCAGAAGTGTTTGCCGGCATGGTGGCCTCCCAGGTTCTCATTGGACTGCACCAGCCAGCTCCGCTAGTGGAGGTTTCTTCTTCCTTGAAGGACATCGTGAAGCGTGTGTATGAAGTGATTGACACAGAAGTGCAAGGTTATTTATTTTAAACCTGTCATGGGGGAAAGCTTTTTTAGGGGGTTTCACCCCTCTTCACTTGGGATTTTGTCCATGCGACCATCAGTTTGCTTTCCAAATTCTTGCAAACCTTGCAAATATGGCCCTAACCTTTGTGTAATAGGGTGGAGAGGGTTGTAGTTTATAATTGGTTTGGAGTGAATAGTTTGAAGGGGAATACTCCTGAATCCCCAAATTAATTTATTTTATCCTAATAGCATAGCAGATCTTCAGATTGAAAAGAAAAGGTGTCTATACTTGACACAATCAGTAGTTGTTATAAACAGGCTCTTACAAATAGTGTTTTCCTGGGAAGCAGGTATACTCTGGTTTTAGAGACACATGTCACTTCCAGTAGCTCGCATGAAACAAGTTGTATTTATAGTGTGTTAATTTCTATGGCGCATGACTACCTACTTTGTAAACGTTAGGCAAATATTTAAATATGTATGATTTAAATTATTTTAATCTACTTATTGCTGTGTAGTTAACTGAACATTTTCCCTCTTCAAGTGCATCCATAAGCACTGTCACCATCACTTCTCACCCTGTGTTTACTTTTGAAAACACAGCCCAACTTTCAGTGAAATCACTGGGTAGATCTCCCTCCTCCTGATGCTAACGTCGCTTAGGTTTGGGTGATATCCTGCAGCTGCGAGCAGGAGCTGCTGCTAACTGCCCTCTTGTTCCAAAGAACTGGAGTAAAGAGTGACAGGGTTATAACTGTTGCAGGGAAGGAGCAGCATTCTGGTGTTATTGCACCGGTATACACCCAGAACTGCGTTGGCAGAGTTACTACAGATTTACACTGAATTTGTCATATCCAGAGCCTGGTCTATATGCATTGTAGATCAAACTTGATGTTGCTATCGATATCTTTGTAAGGTGCGTTCCTCTTCTTAGATGTCAATGAATGTTCCTATGCTGAATTCAATGCTTGTCCCGAGAATGACACCTGTGTAAATCTGGAGGGTTATTACAGCTGTGACCCTCATCATGAACATGCAGACGTCATATCCCACCAGCTGAGCCAAAGAAAGGAAGGTAAGAAACATTGGTCTCACCTTAGGAAATACAGAGACTGATTCCGCAGTAATCTCTGTGCTATCACAGGATTCACCTGCAAGGCAAAGACCTCTGGAGTGCACAGTGCCCCTTCTCCTCCTGTTGAGAGAAGATGCCACAGAAGCCAGCTGGTAGCTATTTCTGATTGAAACGCCATGTATTTACTTCACACGACCTGGATGTTCCTCCTACCTGACCCTCAGCTGCCCTCACTCACTTGACAAATGCCCTAGCTCCAGGCCTAACCGCTTCTCAGAGCAAGTGGCTCAGTGTCAGTATGCCTCCCGGGGAAGCTGTTACTACACAGCATCTCCTTCCCATTTTGACTGCGTGACTGCAGCTGACTGGGTCTCGGTGGTTGCATACTCCCACCCTGAGCTGCTGCACTCATGCTGAGTCCTCAGCTGGAGGCAGATGAAGTTTGGCAATGGGTGATGTAATTCTTTGGAGTACCAGTGCAGCAAAACAGGGGCATGTGCTTGCAGCCCACAGACATCAGTGGACCTGCTAATGAGCTTAAAGATAATGAGATAAATAAGTGCTTGCAGATTCAATGCTTTAGCTAAAAAAAAATTTTTACAATCCTTTAATCTCAAAAATTAGGACAAAGTATTACTTTGTGCTTTTGTGATATCGTAATACATTTATTCTAATTTCTATTCTATTGCTGCTTTTCAGCTGTAGGAAACATGAATGGTATTATTTTGGATTAGTTTTGCTAGGAATGCTTTAACTCTTTGATAATACTATTTTTCACCTAGGTATGGCAGCGTCTACTCCAAGTTCAGCATTGGACCTCATTAACACTAGCAATAGCTCTCCATCTATAAGTAATTCAAGTTTCTTGTCCATGACTAACAACAATACAGATGCTGGGTGCTGTAAGTAACTTTGGATTTGAATGAATTGCCTTGCTTTTAATCCAGTTGCTCTTTGATCCCTTTTTCCTGGGGCTGGTTGAGTTACAGGAGGGTGTTCACAGAAGCTGGTAATAGGTTTGGTGTGAATCTCCACTTGTGGAAATGGAAAGAGAGAGGCTTCTGAAATGGGACATTCGGATTGGGGGCTGCAGTGCTGTGACCTCTGGAGAAGCCCCACAGTAATTGCCATGGCTACTGAAAGGAGCTGCCTTCTTGTAAGTGCAGGTGACCATACTGGCTTCTTGAGCCACTTGTGCCTGGTGGAACCATTCAAGTGCAGGTCCCATCACAGTGCTTCGGCTGAGTTCATGCTTCTCCAGCAGAAGCGTGCCAGTGAGGGCTGTGCAAGACCAGCAATGCTCACTTGCCCCCCATTTTGCTGCCTGTCCCAGGTTTGTCCTGGGACAAGGTATGAGAGGATCTGTAACCGACCACAGGAGTTCCTTCTGGCTAAAGCCACTGGAATGTGGGCCTCTTGGTCCATGAAGCTGTTGGTGGAGTACATGAGTCAGGGAGGTTGGCAGAAGCTACTCTGCGCTGGAGTTAGCCTTTGTGAATACTCTCCTGTTGTACATGACAGCTGTCTGAGGACTATGGTGGAAACATACCACAGGAGATTTGTCTTTCAAAGTGTGATTTCAGCCCTTTCAGGCAAGAGTTATCACAATCTTTTTAACCACATTTTCATCTTTTAAGCTTTAATTAGTTCTTTGCCTAGGTCAGAGAGACAGATTGGATATTCTTGATCTACACCCACAACTTGTGTTCTAAAGTGAAGCTAGAGGAATTAAACTGAAATCCCTCTAGAGCAAGGGCACTATGGCTTTGGGGATGTTGGGCAGCCATATGATTCAGAGGCTTGGAAACAAGTGTGTCCGATTGAAACAAGTTAAGAAAACAGCTCTTTTGTCTCAGGCTAACTTTTAGCATGAAAGAATTAAGTTGTGGCAGCAGCGTGACATGCTTTCTTGGCTAGCATGGGGAATGATGTTCATCTCACCTGACCCCAGCTGCCCACAGGAGAGGTGTCTAGTCTGTGCTCATCATCTGAGCTTTCTCTCTAGTTAGTGAAGACAGACAGGCCCTGCTGGAGGGCAATTCATCCTACCTAGTTTAGACACCTCCTACTCCTCCTTTGAAGGGTCTGTAGGGTCCTGTCTTTTCCTATTGACATGACAATGATTGCACTGGACTAGAGTGGCATGAATAGGTAAAATGCTGCCCACCACTCTGTAAAAACTGGGGTCTATAGGGTTTTTCCAGGCATAGCTCCAGGTAGCCTTTGCCAGAAGAGGTGCATTCTGATGATTAAAGTGACAAGAGGCACAGCAGGTGTCAACATAAGTAGAGTGCACAGGTTCACTATTCAGAACTTACTTCTGTTGCTTGAATCTCTACCTCACTGGGCTGGTTTTTACTGTTACCAGAGATTCGATGGTGTTGCAAAGGGCAATAAGAGTAAGCACCCAATTAATCACTCTAATGGGATGGCTAGTGAATGAGGGTACCTGGGACTGTGAGAGGGGCAGAACCTGTTCAGATGTAATGTAAGGAGGAGCTTCCCCTGTTAATTGTGAAAGTGCTTGGCTGTAATGGGTTTAGTATAACACAGTGCTCCAAAGGTGAAATGTTGCTTTTTCTGTGCTGACCCTTCCTGGGGCTGCAGTATTTCCCCCTGCAGTTAGAAACCACCAAGTCTTCAGTGTTACCAGCAGCAGCTTTGAAATGTCCTGGCATGTTGCTTCTACTCTGAACCATACTTTCCAAGTACAAGTGTTCAAGGGCAAAGAGATTATACAAGAACTGAAGACAGAGGAAATGAAAATAGATGTGTCTGGACTGGAAGCAGGTGTGATGTATTCAGTAGAGATCTTCTATGAAAGCTGTGGGAAAACCAGCATCTCCCATCAAAATGTTAAAACAGGTAAATACCCACTTTAAAATACGGGGCTTTTTTCTTTCTTTTGCTCTTTTTTTTCTCTCTTTTTCTTCTCTTTTCCTCTCCACTCAATCACAGTTCAGTAATCATCCATTTGGTCCTCCCCAAACTCAATTTCCCTCCTCCTTCAGCACTTCTCTCTACTCCATCATTCATACAGCCCAGACCATCAGACAGCAGAGCTCTGGAGTTATCTGTTTTATCTGGTGATAAAACTGTGCTGGAGCTGACTCAGACTATTACAGATATCAAGCTAAGATAGAATATGTTTTTTGTTGGGTTTTTTTGTTTGTTTGATAGATTTTTGTGCCTGGCACCGCAATCTGCTGCCACCCATCTCCCATCAGGCCCCATTTTTCCTGGTTGATGGCCAGTGAGAAATAGAGTCAACTGGTTTGTCAAGCTGAGCTAACAAGAGTGCCCGAAAGAAAGCCAGGTTTGATTGAATGTTTCTGAGTGATAAGGATTAAATGGAATAACAAGGGCTGCGTAAGAAATCTTGCAGAATACCAGCATAGTTTTGTTCAATTAGATGGTGATGCTAATTCCACAAGACCCTAGTGTGTTGTTTTAACATAATGTTGCTTTTTTCTTTATCCTTAAATTATTTCATAAGTCTTCATGCAAATAAAGAAATAAATCTCTCCACATTTTCTTCAGAAAGCAGTCAGGGAACTATTTTAATACTAGCCACAGTGAGAATGTGGCTATTTATTTATCCATAAGAGTCCAGACCCTCCAGATGAGGGGTGACTCCAGTTTGGGTTAGAAGGAAATTACTCCCTTTGCAGAAGGCAAGTAGGAGGCCTAGTGGTTACAGAAATGGGGGGCTGAACTTCAGGGTATGAAGTTAGAGCCCTTGAGGGAAAAAAAAAAAGTTATTCAAAGAGTAACAGCCTCAGATTAAAGTGGGTTTATAGATTCCTTGTCTCTTGGTTTTGGCTCACACGCTCTGTACCTTACCTGTCAGGCCTTACCAGGCAGAGAAGTGGCATGCACTGTTTTTTCGTGTTATTTCCAGGTTGAGAAAATATTTGCTACCCACACCTACAAGATTTAAAAAAAAAAAAAAATTGTGACTGGTGGACCAGAGATGAGCTCACAGCCAATTCAACCTTGGGTGAAACTCAAATGCAGGAGTTATGTGGGGTCAGGTCCACAAGGATATGTGTATATATAGTTTTCATGCAGTTGTCATTTGGCACCTAAATATCTTTATGGACCCAATGTGACAGCATCTCCTCTATGTATGGGAAGCTCATAGCAGAATATTTGCTTTATTTTTTTGGTTTAATGCTAAACTTTCTGAGCCTTCTCCCCCCCTTTCTCCTTCTATCATCTGAGATTTTGTCTGGGTATAGCAGTTCTGACAGAATCTTTTCCTCTTCACCTTTGTCAGTGTGTGTTTTAATATTGTGTCTTACAGAGGCCAAGATATTTGGTATTACTATGAGGATTCTCAACTACAACTTCACTGATGATTTCCATAATGTCAGCAGCTCAGCATATGAAGAATTTTCAAGACTGTTGCTTAGAGAGGTAATGCTGAAATATCTGTGGGTAATATATTTTTTCCATTTAGAAATTATTTAATGTAATTGAGGATTTTATGCCTGGCTGAAATATCCCTTGGAAATTATCATACTATTTCCTGTGACCTTTCTTTGTAATTAAAACAAAATTCAACTGACTAGACAAATCAAGCCCTTGGCTTTATTAGCAGTGGAGCCAATGAGAATTTTCCCCTACAGAAGAGTAATAGAATTAAAAATGCAGGCATGCAAGAGGGACTCCCTTCCTTGGATCTTTAGTTTGGCAATAAGCTCTCACTAAATTGACTTGAGACTTTTAATGGATTATTGAGATGACATTGCTGGCATTTATTTCAGTGCTGCCTTCTCAATAAATGTCTGACTTCTTTCAAAGCTCTTTCTTCTTTAAGAAAAAGTGATGAGGTCAGGCTTTTTTTCCCAGCCCCATCCTTTGCCTGCCTAAGTGTAGCCACTGTCCATGCTCAGGTATAATCAGCCATACACAAAGCTGGAGTTATGAAGTCTGTTACCAGCTCTCAGCTTCCCAAACAGGGGAGGGACGTTTCAGATGCAGAAATCTTTTGCAGTTTTGGGCTTTTTTTTGTGTAGAGAATGGGGCCCAAACAGAGGAATAGGGATCTCCCTCCATAACAAGGCTTTCCCAAAACAAAAGGGGAACTCCTAAATATATGTAACATGAATTTAAGGGAAAAAACCCCAGCAGTAACAGAGCTATAGAGAATCACAGAATCATTTAGATTGTAAAAGACTTTTAAGATCATGAAGTCCAACCATTAACCCAACATTGGCAAGTTCAACATTAGTATGTCCCTAAGCACCACGCCTGCATGTCTTTAAAAACCTCCAGGGATGATGACTCAACCACAGACCTGGGCAGCTTGTTCCAGTGATTGACAACCCTTTCAGTGAAGAAACTGCTCCTAACATCCAGTCTAAACCCCCCCTGGTGCAACTTGAGACCATTTCCTCTTGTCATCTTGCTTGTTAATTGAGGTCAGCCCCACTCTGGCTACAACATCCTTTCAGGTAGTGGTGTCCCCTCAGCTTCTTCTCCACAGTAAACAACCCCAGTTGCCACTTTCAAAGGCAGCAGAGAAGAGGCATTTGCTCATGCGAAATTGCAGGTTGAACCCCCTGACATGGTTTTATTTCCCATACCTGCAAATTTTTTCACTTTTGTTGTGCAGGAGGATTTTTGTGAGTGAAACGTCTCTGAGACTAATTACAGACCTAATGGGCATCATGGTGTTGGGAAGGAAAAGGAGCACTGCCCATTGTTGTTGTTTCTGCCTTCTTGGGTGTTTGAGGAGCACATTTCCCTCTTGCTTCCTCTCTCCTCTTCTTTTTTCTTGCCTCCCCACTCTGGCCTGATCTTAGACCAGATAAATAGCTTGTTTGTAGGACTTTTGGAGCAAACTCTGATCAAATGAGAGCAGAGCTGTGTTGATTTATGGCACTGTATTACCTGCTCAAAAGCATGCTTTGAAATGTAGGTAGGAACAAAAGGCCCAAGAGAGGAGATGTCTTCTAGAGATGTAAGGTAAAACTGCCAACTCCTGCACTGCTTAGCTATTGGCAGCAGTATGCCAGCTTCAATGTTCTGAGTACAATCACTTGTTCAACTGTTGTATCTACTTATCAGTTTGGTAATCAACCATAATGTAATTGTGATGCTGCCTTGAAGCTGGGCTCTCTCAAATACATTTTCTTGATATTATCCACCCCTATTTTGTTGTCTCTCCTCCTGGGATTTCTTTTATCATTGGGCTCGGCTGCAGGCTCAACTCGAACCGCTGAGTTTCAAATTCTCCATGGGACTTAAAGCTATGCCCATACTAGTAAAGAAATCATTTTCTGAAACGTTCTCTGCCATTGACACCAACTGCCACGAACCAACCTGCATCTGTGTAGGTGGGTCTTCCAAAGTATGGTGGTCATGTTCCGGTTGCCTGTTGGGACTGTCCCCTGGATGGTGCCAAGTGTCTGACGCTGAGCCTGGGTACTGTCTGGGGCATTGGTAGCTGGTGGCAGCCAAAATCAAGCCAGCGTCTGCTCCAAAGTCAGTAGAGATTACCAAATTCTTTCCAGTGTTTGGGAGCACAGAGGTGAGTATATAGGACACTTATCACAAAAAGCTTATGTGACATATGGAGCAAACATCAGGGGTCTGATGCATGTAGGCTTACTGGCCAGTTCAGCTGTGATGCAGGCAGACTGGGGCAGAAGGAATTCTGCTCTCTTGAGCCAAATTGAAGTTTGGTTTCTAAGACCGCTGGTCAGATGTGGAACATTTTCAAGGGTGCCTAGGTGCACCAAGAAGACTCGTGCTTCTCTGTGCCTCAACCTCTGAAGAGTGAGATTTATGAAACATTTTGAAACTTTTTAAAAAACTTTTTTTTAAACCACATTTGCTGTGTTGTGCATATCTAAATCTTTAAAATGGAACTATTTAGTTCAGTTATAAGAAGAGCTGTTCCTGCTGGGTTCTTAATTGTCAATGCTTCCTTCCCTTTCCTCAGCTTGAAAATTCATTTCCACCCAACATTTCCACTTTGTACAACTCTGGGAAGCTGAAAGTGCAGACTGAGTCCCTGCAAGCTGGGAGCATCATTGTGAGGCTCAGAATCACTGTGCAGGAACCCGAGTTCCCAGTTGATGTCTTCACATTCGCCCCAGTGATTTCTTACCTGCACAACAGCTCTGTGCTTTTGGTGGATCAGCAAAACACTGCAGTAGAAGGTAAATTTTAAAAAAGCAAACAAAAAAAATTTTTTTGCTTCCAAACAACAAAACAGGGTTTGTATTTTGATCACACTCAGTATCACCAGCATTCTTCATGAGAAGTACTTTATAGGGAGACAAAAACTACTGCTTTATAGTGAGGAAGACCACAACATGAGAACTGCTCCACGAGCTTTTATACATAAACCCAGAAGGGATTGAAAGAAGTATTGTCTGTCCCCTGGTACCTGCAGGCACTGCTTCCCTCCACTGTGTTTAAGGAGGGCTGGTACCCTTGGGTTCCCTATTAATTTTCCACCTGATCCTCTTTGTGAGCAGTTGGAAGTTTGCCCTATCTTTCTCACACTGAATTGCAGGTAGGATTAATGTGGAGTATTTGTGGTCTTTAGATACACATGCCCTCTAGACAGCTTTGTGCTTCGAGCCTGTGGGGTTGCATCTGGGCTGTGGTTTAAGAAAAGAAATCTAACATCTCCACTATAGAAATCCAGCTAGACAATTCCCAAATGTCCTCTCAGTGAACAGGACTAAAGAAACACGTAGAGAATTTATGTTAAGCTAGGCCTCTGTTTGACTTTCAGTAACCACTATTTTAGCTTCAAAGGGCTAAATTCTGGCTTCAGGTTTCCCAGCTGACAGAGCCAGCTGGAGTTCAGAGGGCTGCCAAACCCAGCAGAATGGGTTATTCTTCTCTCCCAGTGCATTGAGCCCTTAAAAGCTTATTTACTGCGATCAGGAAAAAGTCCCTTCTGAGTTGCAGAACATACAAAGGTTAAGTGGAACAGGATGGGAGAAACACAAGAGAAATTGCACCCAAAGCCTACAAATACCTCAGTGGTAGCAGATATTGAATTGCAAGATACTGATATGTGCCAAAATACAGACGTTATTGATCCTGGGACCGAAAGAAGGCAATAGCTCAGGACTGCTACTTTAATTGCAGAAAGGCAGGTGGCTTCCAGCAGCACTGCTCTTAGCCAGGAGCACAGCCAACTCTTCCTTAGAGGTAGAGAAGAAACCCAAAGAAGCATTTGTTTGATAGGAGTTTCCCAAAGTCAAATGTGGAAAATAAGGCAGAGGACATGAAGGAAAGATTTGTATCACAGGCTGTATTGCTTCCTGACCCCAGAGCCCTGGGACATGCCCTTCGGCAGCAAGCCTGCACAGCTCCTTGTACATTGGTGGAGCAATGCCACCTGGATCCTCTGTGGAGCCTGGCCACCAAAAGGCTATGAGCTTGGGTTAGTGACAGTGGCAGAGCAGGGAATTCAACTTTGCAGCAGCGAGGGTGGGAAGTCAGAAGGGATGGCACAGCTGAAGGGAGCGGAGCAATTGCATCTCTCTTTGAAGACTCATAAATTACTAAGTTTACTGCCATGATGAATAGAGATGCTGACATGTAAAGAGGCATGGAAAAGAGAAAGGGATGTATGCTGATTCAGGCCCAAAATACATCTTGCACAGTATCACACCGTGAGTCAATTCCTGGAGAAGTGTAGGAATACAGCGAGTGTACACGATGTCCCACACTAATGCTCTCTTAGCCACCAATTATTTTCAGCTCCAGGATTCCCTAACTCCCAAGTGATTTCTTTGGGTTTCTCCTCTCTGAATTTTCAAGTTGAACTTTGAACTACAGGTTCCCTGTGAACTCATGCAGACCTTTAGCATCTGCAACATCATAGTGGCATTGCATGTACCTCTCACAGATATAATGTGTAATTGGAGCTTACACAATGGTGGGTTTTTTATAATTCTTGGTGTAGCACAGTTGGTTGAGGTGGGGGGAGAGGGGGTAAGGCACTTGCCAAGTGCGAAAGTGCGGCTTGTGTGTGTTCCTGAGTGAGTGCACATACTAGGGAAGAGAACATAAATGTTTTGGCCTGATCCATGATTGAATGTGGTCATCAGAGGTGAAGGAATCTGCTTAAAAAGCCGTGCTAAGTGATGAGAAAGGAAATCCTCAGAGACAGTGGAGCCAGTGAATATAAGTTATTTGGCAATTAACAGGGGAGCATCTCAGATGGTGTTGGAAGCCATCAAGAGTCACAATTACCTCACAGCACAGTAAGGCATTAGTGAGAGCACTTCCACTGCTGGTGCTTTAGCCAATTTGCATACTTCTGTGTTCCCTTTAAATAGCTTAGGCTGTAATATAATAGGCAGATGCTGGCCATAGGCACGTGAAGTTGTCTAATGGAAACAATCACGGATACAACAGCTTTCTGATGAGAAGAAAGAGAATTGCAGTATCAGCTGGCAGGGAAGGCTGGCTGCAAGCAGAAAGAAGAACGTACATATGGACACACATGTACTGGCTTCATGCTTTCTGTTTCTAGAATGGGACTTTCCTTTGTTTCAGAGAAATAAACAGAGTGATTAATCTCTGGATGTTTGCAGAACAAGCACTTAGAATAATGCATTGTTCAAAACAATTTTCTAGCCTCTGATCAGAATTCTTTGTCCCAAGACATGCTTTTCAGCCTAGTTTTCTGCCTGCCCTCACTTACAGCCCCGAGGCAGGGAAGGTGTACACAGGAGGGAGTGCGTGCAAGGAGGGCTCACATGGGATTCACTGACATTTTTCGGGTCCAGAGCATTAACTTGGCTTTTGCATGTTTGTTGGAACAGGGTGCAAATGGTGATAAAAGACTCTGGATCTAAATCCCTCAAGAGTAAGGAGACTTGGTGATCAAATAGGTCTCTAACTCCATGAAAGAAGCATCTCTAACTGATACAGAGCAGCGGAAATTAGACATAAGGAACACCCTTAGAGCATTTTCATGCCTTGATGATGATCCAGGATCTCTCTTCTGAGACTACTAGAAAGAGGGTCACAGTTTTATCACATTACCTGTGAGAAGAAATCTTTTATAAAGAGAGTTCCCTTAGCACTTCCTCTGTTAAGAACTGAACAGTATTTCCGATGGGATTTACTTGCATTTACCTTTTATTTGAAGGAGAATGTTATTTGGATTAGATCTCTATTTAATAGTCTAGCCTGTGCTAACAGATCTATTTGTTATCTGATGTATCTGGAGGTACTGTATGTAGACCTTGGTTTAATGTATGCTGTTGCCATAGTTATGATACAAACCTACAATTTTTTTTCACTTCAAATAAATGTTTGACTTTCAAAATGTTACTGAAAAAAATCTTTACCTGGAGAAAATATTTTTCAGAGTGCAAGGATGGAGGTTATTTTTATGTGAGAGAATAACAGCACAGTGTTCTGCATCACTCAGAGCTTGTCTGTCAGGTAAACGGTCAAAAAATGAAGACCACATCAATAAGTTAAAAAACTGAAGAAAGGCTTGCTTTGTGGTTATTTTTAGCTAAATGCATTCAGAAGGAAGGCTGGCTGACTGATCTTCCGGTTTTGGTCTTGCAGACTGGGATGAATGTGCTTCTCTCGCCGAAAATGACTGCTCTGCCTTTGCAGAGTGTATCAATTTGATGGGCTCCTACCTGTGCAGATGCAAGACAACCATGGATACCAATCCATCCCGGCCTGGAAGAAATTGTGAAGGTGAGGAGAAAACTGGCATGTAGCTTCTGTTTGCCATGGAAGTTTGTAATAAGTTGTGTGGCTTTCTACCTCTGCTTTTGTTGCAGCTGTTTATATGGTACACAGCATGTATACAGATGCACCTTTGCAGTCTTTGGCTGAAGGAATATTTTTTTATCTGTCCCTGAACATGAATGTGAACCTTATATATATATGTCTTTGGATTAAATCTCTCTGAGATCCTTCTTGATTAGCCTAATGGCTGACTGCTGAGAAGTGTGACACACACTTTTTTCCTCTTTTGGTATGTCTGTGGCTAATTTCCTTGCATTATGATGATCTGTGCCCTCCCAACCAGAAGAAGAGACCCAAATCTGCTTCTTCATGTAGGCACAAACCAGATTCAACACCATTAAATCACGTATGCTGCAAGGTGTCAAGGAAATACCTGAGACCTGTGTCTGTCATGCTATTATGTGTGGCTGGGTGGTCTCAGCCCCTTTTTCAGGTCAGACCCTGGTGCCTCCTCATCTAGTTTAACCTTCCACTTTGATGTGCATTTGCTGTGTTGCAGGTGAGATTGTGGATCCTCTCACTGAAACAACAGCTCCCGAAATAGCCAACAGTACAGAGTTTGCTCCTGAAGAAGTAAGCCCTGCAGGCCTCGCTTCCCCTGCCACCACTGAGATGGTGGCTGCTGTAGGCTCCACAACAAGCACTGCCGTACACCTTCCCACTGTACTGACCCTGGGCAACAAGCAAGCGCCCCACAGTCATTCTCCCACCAGCGCTCCTCCAGCCCTTTGGAAAAAAGACCTGGCAATACAGATGGACTTTGGTGCGGACAACAGCCGCACAGCCACAGGGGTTGTAGCCAGCAAGGAACCAGCCATGAGCACAGAGCGGTGGGTGTCTGTCAGTCCATTGCAGCAAAGCTCTGTGTCAGAGACTTATCCCAGCACATCACAGGGAGCGGCTGCTCTCACTGGTGAGCCCATGGGCACAGCTGGGCAAGAGCAACTCAGTTCGCCATCACTGGTGTTTCCAAACCAAACAGCCTCTGTCACCAGCAGAAGTCGCGCAGCTTTTGGAGTGCCTCAAGCCAGCTCTCAAGGTGTCCCTGGTACAGCTCAGCCAGCTACAGAGGATGATGATGTTTCCACCCTCAACGCCACTCTCCAAGCACATGTAGAGATGGGAGGAGAGAACAGCTCTTGGTTTGAGAAATACCCTGAAGCCCTGGGGTCACCAGGTCTGCCAGACACCTCTCTAGCTCCCAGCACAGCTCCAGGCCCAGCCGTGGACCGCCGTGAGTATGATATTACCACATACATGGTAATTCAGCTGCACGGGAAGCAAAGCCTCACTCAGAGTCCAGAAAGATGGATTAAGTGGTTTGGGAAGAAGACATCTGAAACTAGTTTCTGTCAAAATTATTTTCTAACAGAAATTGGTATCTTTTTTTTTTTTTTAAATCAACATGTCACAAAAATGTCTCTTTCTGGGAATCTGGCAGTTAGCTTTATTGATGTTATGATTCTTCATCCCAAAGCAGACGAAGAAATCATGCAGTGCGCTGAGTGTGGCTCATCAAAACGTATGCCACTCGTCCTTTTGCCACAGAGCTTTGTTTCTTCTGCATGCTCTGGCACCATGGTACTGCAGCAGCAGCTGCCTATAGGGTTACCTTGGAGAAGTTAAAACAACCTGCCTTCCTATTTCTCTCAGCAGAGGATGGATTAAGCAAAGCCCTGGTGGGGCAGTACCTGCGTGGAAACCGGTCAGCCACTTTTTCAAGAGCTGTAACTGAGAGCAGCTAGGCTGGTGGGGAGGGCTTCACCTGTTTGGATTTGGGCAGCTGTACTGAAGTTGATGAGGGGATTTTTCTGTTGGTTGGAGCTGAATCATATTTCAAGTGTAGAGTAAGATTTGGTCTTTAAATTGCGGATTTTTTTCTTGTCTCTGCCCATCGCTAAATGCATCTTTTTCTTTAGTGTGTTAGGAAGTGATACCTATTTCTGTTTTGTTTCTGCTTGTCTCAATTCTTTCTCTCATGCCCTCCAGATCTCTTTGACCCCAAACTGCATTCTGCTCTTTTCCCCTGCTCTGCAATCTCCTTTTCCTGGGGTCACCACTCATCCAGACCCACTTGTGGTTCTCCCTTGGTTTTTTTCTCTCTGGAAAACCTCTTTTTTCACCCACCCAAGGCCAGCTCTGCTGCTTCTCTGGCCTTTCTTGTACCACTAGTCCTGATCACCAGTGCCCCAGTGTCCACTTCTCCAGTCCTGCTAAGCTCTGGGCAGCTGTGCTGATGCCTCCGCTCTGCTTCCATCTTCCATCTGCTTCATGTTGTGTCCTTCACTCTACCTGACACTGGTGAGACCTGGGAACAGAGCTGGGCAAATAGCTCATCTGGGACTTTGGTGGCCAAACAGATGAATCGAATAATTTTGGACTGAACAGCATGTTGACATTGAAAAGCTCCATTTACTGATTTGTTTTGTGTCCCTCCCCCTCCACCCCCTTTCTATGTAGGAAAGCATAAAAAATGTTTGGTTTTTTTTCTTTAAATGAAACAAAAATTATTCATTAAAAAATCAAAATAGCTAATTTTAACTGACAAGAAACAAAGGTCATTTTCTTCCAGCTGGAAAACAAATTAAAGAATTCCACACAAACAAGTTCAGTTTATAAACCCTTGTTTTCTTTTCCTGATGAATCAAATACTCAGCCAAGTGCTTTTGCTGGGAAAGAAGCCTGTGAAGGGACTGTAAGTGCAGAACAAGAGGAGGAGCCACCATAGTGGTATCTCACCAGCCTGGGACAGGAAATTTAGAGGGCAAACATCCATGTTTGTTTAAGTTTAATATAGAGCTCCTCCTTGTGGCAACACCTCTGACCTGGAGGGTCAACCTCAGCCTACATGTAGTCTGTCATGTCTTTTAAAACCTGGTTATTTTTGTTGTGTGAAAATTGTTCAGAATATTTCTCCCTCTCAACATCAGATAACTGAATGTAGTTTATCTCCAGGATGATACCTACGTTTGCATCACTGGACAAGCCATAGCAAAAGGCAAGCCCCAAACCTTTGATGGGACTGGTAGTGGTCAGGGTTCCTTTGGGCTCAGAAGTATCCTGGGATAAAGGAAGC
This sequence comes from Zapornia atra, assembly GCA_013400835.1. Classification (NCBI taxonomy): domain Eukaryota; kingdom Metazoa; phylum Chordata; class Aves; order Gruiformes; family Rallidae; genus Zapornia; species Zapornia atra. The sequence continues at coordinate 50,779 of VZTU01034109.1, read as the reverse complement.
TTGCTTTGGTGGCTTTTTAAGCAGGCATGAGTTTCTCCTCTCCCCTGCTGAGCTTTACTTGATGACTATTTGTTTTCAGCTCTAGTACCTGTCCCAGATCAGCAGATGATTGTCCCCAATGTGACTAGAAGCAGCCGTGTTATAACGTGATCTGCAGAATTTATGCAGAGCCCTGCTTTTCAGTTCCTCCTGCCTCATAAATAACAGCTGATATGGGAGACCAAAATTCAGTGTGTGAGTCTGCCAGAGCTGGAACCTGGCGCCTTACGTACTGCTGAAATGGGGACAGATGTGTGTAGGGAGGAAAACAGTCACTCACAGACAGAGCTGGCAGATATAAGGCTTACAGGAGGTCTGCGCCCCTCCTCAGAGGCGTCCAGGGACAGAGTGGGCAGATTAAGGTGCTAGATGCCTATGTTTAGGCGTTTGGGTTTTGGGCTACGTTTCTGAGGACTGGCCTTCTGCTGTTAGGATCTGTTGTGTACCCTGTGTGGCCAGGCAGGCCAGTCACTGTCACACATTTATGCATGGACTGCAGTCCATGGAACGTGTATTTAAATTGTCTTTTTCTTACTTTGCAGCCATCCAGAAGCTAAGTGGCGTGGTGCGGATAACCAGTGTGCAATACTCTCCAGGCTTTAGCAATACAAGCAGTGAGGAATATCAAACCTTCGCACAGCTCTTTGCTGATGAAGTAAGTGGCTAAGAGGGATGTGACCGGTCACTGGTCTCAATGAAACTACATGCACAGTCTTTTTTCCATGAAGGCTGCATGCTATGCATGTCCCTTGACGTACCCGTAAGGTCTGGGTTCCCCTGGCTGCCAGACTGCCTGATGAGCCTGCAGCCGTGTTTCAGAGTGAGATCACGGTTTGGGGACTCTCTGCTTCTCACACCCGGTTATACTGGCTTATTGATTTCCTCCAGGGGTGTGGTGAAAAGTTAATGGATGTTTGAGAAGTGCTCAGATATCTTTGCCAGCCAGTATATTAATGAACTGTATGAGTGCTATTACCCTTTGTCATAATACCTTAAGGCTGGCACCTCTTATAATCATCCTTGGTTTTGCAGCCCTGTATCTGGAAAGGGAGTGGTTTCTTGTAAGTCACCTCTGCCCTCACTTCTAATTAGAACGCTGGGTATCAAAGCATGCTGCGATATCAGCTGCACCTTTCATGCCCTTAGAATTCCCAGGCATTGCCTCTTACAATATTATTCTAAGTTCTTGGTGAATTTATCACGGGTTTGTTCCTGCTGGTGTTTACTCAAACACACCCCTGGCTTGGAAAACCGCTGGTTACGCTGGGCTGCTTTATTGCTTTGTCTCCCCTTAACTGCCTGTGTTTTTAGAGGCCTTCATCGCTGTGATGATAAATCCACCTCTGACATCCAGAGGAATTGTCAAATCCCGCAGGAGCCTCTCCAAACTCTCGCTGTGTATAAGAGTTACAACCTGCTGCTGAAGCAGAGTTGCCCGCAGCAGGTGCGCCGACAATGGCGCCTGTTCAGGCAGAGGTCAGCCCAGCGTGGGGCCAGAGACCACCGCGAGGCAGGAATATCGCGATCCGCTTAGCTCTGTGTGGTGTTTTCTTGGATATTGAATTAGTTTCCCACTGGTCCTTACCGGTTTGCACCTTTCCAGGGGTGTTAGAGGGGTGCTGCTTCCTCCCAGCTGATTCAGCCCCAAGCTGTCAGGAAAACAGTCACAAAGTGAGAGCGACGCAGTTAGCAAAGTGAAAAAGGAGCAGTTCTCCACTGTCCTCGCTCTCATTAAACGTTGCTGTCTGCTGGAGGCTGTTTTGGGAATAGCAAAGTCATGAAGTGGACTAAAAATGAATATATTTTCTTTGTGGGCTCTTCGGTCAGATACAGTAATCCAGAAAATTGCTGACGCAAATATAATTTGGAAAATTTGGGAAATGATTACATAAAGGAACTAAAGTAAGGTTTTGTGTCAGTTTTACCCAGTTCTCAAAGTTTCAGGCAGAAGATGATCACCTGTGATGATAAGGAGCTAACTCTTTTTCCCAGGGCATCGCTTTTGTGGATCAGGTGGCAAGAGGTGTTAGTGCTGATCCAACCTACCTCTAAGCCACTGTATATAGGCTGTAGTAGTCTAGGTACTGCATATGATGAAAGAGATTGCGAGCATTTTATTACAAATATTGGGGTTTAGATGCCAAAGAAAAGGAAGTTTAGGAATACAAAGAGATCTACTTGTTTTCTTTTCAGGTCATAAGGGCAAGAAACCGATCCTTTAAAGGGAGTGAGGAAAGTTTAATGGGCTTTAAAAGCACTGTCAGGTTCCAGTTAAATAAACTTTGCCAGAGATTTGGTGGGTTTTTTAACCTCTTTAGAGTCATCATCTGCTATTCAGAGGATTTATAAATCCTAATGTGTGTAATGTTCTTTAGCATAGAGCTGCCCCAGCACTTAAGTGCCACGTGGTTAAACTGGCAGCACAGCAAATGGAAATTCCATCCTTTAAATAATGTGTAGATGAGAATGAGGCAAAACCTGGATGTGACAACTTGCACTGTCATTGTCCTGGCTACTTTCATCATCCCCATTGCAATGCAACTGAAGAACAACACAGCTATGGGCAAGAGAGTATTTTAGTCTTCCTGGGTTTTTCTCAGCTTGTTTTTTTCAGCAGTCAAGAAGAATATCATGACAGGTAAGGGTTTGTCCTCAGGAAAATGAATCAGGAAAACATAAGGTTTGAACCGAAAGTGCACTCACTGAGGTGTATTGAATTCCTGAGTGGAAAAGGTTGTTTTGAATTCAGGCGTCTTAAATACTTATCGACTGAAAGTGTAAGACCAAGAAATGATATTGCCTTATCACGGTGACCCCGTCATTTGGAACTGACATAGACTTTGGTGTAGCTGAAGACTCTGAAAATGATTGCAGCTGAAACTGTCTGAATGTGGAATGAGCGTTGATACAGGGATTAAGGACATTTCATCATTTCAGTGTGATTTCAACCCTTTTGGTAATCGTGTTTATTCCCAATTTTGGAATAAACAGCTGCCCACAATGGTAGCTGCAAGATGGGTGCTCTAGTACCTTCCCTTTGAAGGTGTTGCTAAAGCATGGACAGTGAGGAAAGTTTTTCTTTTCTTTTTCCTCTTTGAGTGAAAAAAACAATTTTGCCCAGAGTTCTGTTCAAATTTGTGTCCCTTTTGCTTTCTGATTTTGAGTTGCCAGAATGCCAGTGCATTCCCTGCTCTGCCAGCTGTGCAGGCTGTTGTGCAGGTATCCACAATAGCTCCAAAGATCTGCTAGTGTTTTGCCTGGGACCTAAGGGTGGGTGGTCCAAGAAAACCTGCCAGATGTGCCATAGACACCCATGGGATGAGCCTGGCTGCCTGAGCCTTCCACTTTCCATTTGCTCAAAAAACCTGTTGGCTTTTCCTGTCCCATTAAATGGGTTTTAGCATGGCTTCCATCTGGCCCTGAACTTGGACTTTACCTGCCTCCTGTTTTTCTTGCCTGAACAAGGGACATTAGCTCCCCTTGATGCTGGGGTTGCTTCTGCTCATGTTCTCTCCCTTTCTGCTGGCTCCTCTCCTGGCACACTGATTTCTCCTGGTCTGGCTTTGCTGGTGTTTCCTTTGTGTGCTACAGAAACTGTAGGTACAATGACAGATTCCCAAGGTAATTTATTCGCCTAGTAATAAAACCTCTTACTCAAAGGTATTGCATATCGAATATTCCTCTCTGAAAGGTTCACCCTTCTCTTTTATTCTGGTCCCCTTTCAGCAGCCGTTATTTTGATAACCCCGGGTGCGGTACCTGCTGCGGAACCGTGCAGCCCTCTGGATAAAAGGGTTCTCTAGTGTCACCTAGTGGCTAAGTACAAACGCCGTCAGTGTCCCCCCAGACACTTTCCAAGCTCCGAGTCCTGCTTTCTGAGGGAAAACGAATAAAGGCAAAACCAAAACAAACAGACGAGCAAACTACAATAACAAAATATCCCAAGCCTCGGGTGAAAAGAAGCATCGATAAAGTAAAATCTTCAGGGTAGATGAGAGGTGGATGGGCTCAGGATGTGTTTATTATCCAGAAGTTCAGACAAAAAACTATAAGAGGTTAAAACATAGGGCTGACCTCCAACTTTTCAGGCTTGCAAAACAGCAGGAGGAGAGAGGTGAAGGGGTCCAAAAGCCTCTGGCATGGTAAAATGGGAGATTTTGGGGCTGACAAGGACAGCCTGTGGTCTGCCCAGGCTTTCCTAGGGAAAGTCAGCTCCTTCCATCCTCCTGGCTCTCTGCCTCTGTTCCCCACAGGGCACCGCAAGCTGTGCTGTGAGGCACTGCCAGGCAGGTGGGAGCCCTTTCCAGGTATGTGCAGGGGGTTTATCCTGTGCATGCTACCTCTCCACGGAGCCTGTGCAACACACATCAGCTCTGACATCTCCGAAAAGGCCTGCAGCACACCCGAGAAACCCAGGCCTGGTAGCAGGGCTGGATAATACATAGTGGGCAAGTAAATTGGGGCTGGGTAGCACACAGCAGGCAGGTAAGTCAGGCTCAGTAAGCAGCTGAGCAAGAGCTGTGGTCAGCTGGGAGAAGCCAGCACAAAATGCACAAGCTCTGTGAATGGGTGCAAGAGAAGTGAGGGTACTTTTCCTGATGGCTCCCACTGCTGACCCTTGCCTTGCCTCTTCCCTGGGTGGTCCCTGGTAGCAGTCACTGCCTGCACCCCGAGCATTACTGTGCTGTCATGAGCTCTGCCTTAAAATCATGGCTGAAATCCAGCCACGGTGCTCCAGATATTTTCTGTAGATGTGTAGACGACGGGGTTGGAGGTGACAGTGGCCTAACCCCTCCCTGCCCCCTTAATTCTCTGACAAGTTGAGCTAGGGAAGGGAGTGATATGTACCCTAAAGAGAGGGACTAAAGCAGAGCAAGGTGCTGGGGAAGAGGTGTGACTCTCCTGTGCAGGGCAGCAATGGACCAGCTCTCACCTGGGCCAAGTGCTGCTTGTCTGGCTCTTACGGCATGGTTACTCTCTGCTGGCATCCCCAGGAGCCTGGCAGTCATGGGGGTGTGAAGGCAGAGAGCAAGTATGCTGAAAAATCACCAAAAGAGTGTTTCTGTGGCTGTTTCCATCTCTGTGTCCTGCACTGAATCTAGGAGGGGCTGCTATGTACGAGGAAGCTATGTGTATCCCAGACTCAGGAGGGTTCACAGGGGATAAGAAACACAGAGGATCTGTGAGCATCTCATGGAGAAAGGGAGAGCAGAATATACACAATTTTACTGGGAAAATTCATGGCATTGACAGATGGTATCACTCAGCTGGTGCTCACCTTGGCATCTGGTCTTCAGGTAAACACTCAGCCTGCTATACTGTTAGATGCTGGGGCAAGACCTGGCATGCAAACCTGTGTGTGTGTGTGTGTGTGTGTGTGTGTGTGTGCACTGCCCTGGTTTCCCTTGGGACGTGCAGTTAGGCAGGGAGTCCAGGGCAATCTTATCAGCTCCCTTGTCTGGGCAACTAGGGGAGGACTGACAGGAGAGCACTTGTGGATGTTTAAGGTTTTTCTTTGTAGTGAGTTTCTTAGAAATAAGCCTGCATTTTTGTGTGTAATGTTGCCTCAATGTGTTCTTTAAAGCTGAGATAACATTCTCCTTGTGTCTTGTCTGGGGTTGGTGCCATAAGATGATGCTGTCTGACTCGTGTCTGCTCCTGCTGTGGCTGCTGCTTGGCCTGGAGATGAAGGGGAAGCGTGCTGGAAGTGCAAAAGTGGTTGTATGTGTGTGTGTGTCCCCCTCCCTATGTATGCCCGGGTACCTTTCCCCATGAACTCCCCTCCCATGGGAGGAGGAGGAGATGTTCCCGTGGGTTGCTGCCCTCCAGATGTGTGCCACCCAGCCTTGGAGGGTGGAAAGGGAAGAGGTCGAACATACAGCTCCAGTCTGTTTATCTCTTGGAGAGGGGTTGGTGTCTTCATCTGAACAGGATGGTGGAGAGGCTGAGCAGCCCAGCTGATGCTTGATGATCCTTATGAGTCCCTTCCAACTCAGTTTATCCTATGCAAAGACTCACACAGGGCTGTGTTTTCCCACCCCACAGAAAACAGACCATCTTGCTCTCCCATGCTTCTGGGCCTATTGTGAATAAGGCTCAGTATGCTTTGAAAAAGGTGGCGTTCTCTTTCTTGGTCTGCTGTTGGAGTCCAAGGTTACTGTGTACAGGATGTGAATGCTTATTTCATTGATTTCTCTAGACTGTCCTAAATTCAGCTGTGCTTTGGTGCCGTGAGGGTGCCTGTTCCAAGTCAAAATAGTGCAGAGCCATTTCCTAGCCCTGCTCTTGGGCTCTTGGGGAAGACTGTGAGTTGGGGGCCTGTGCCCCAACAACGGCCAGAATTTGCAGAAGTAACATGATACTCCTCAGGGAAAGCTTTAATGAAATACTTCTGAAATCAAATTGAGGACTGAATTGATGGGGGGTTGAGTTCTGTGGCAGTGCTGATGTCATGAAATGCCTTTCAGTTTTCTTTACCCTCATCCAGGCATTTGAAAAGAGGAAGGTTCCAGCCCAATGATAAGCAGGAATATTCTGCTTATGTACTTGGCACAGTAAGAAATCATCTGTGAAGAAAGGCTTGAGGGTGGTCTGCTCTAAGCTGTAACATACCTGAGCTGAGAGAGCCCCCTGAGATATGTATGCAGCGTGGAGTGCCAGGAAGCATCCCCACTTCCATTGGCAGCTCCTCCTTGTATTGGGTTGCCTTCTCTCCTGGGAGGTATTTTGAGAGGCAGAACATGGGAGCTTCCCTGTAGTCTCCTGCCTCCCTTGCTAAAAGCAGGGGCAAGGACCTATGCCAATAACAGATGAGCTATTTAATTGCTTAGTATGTTTAATGGTTAAATATATACCACGTTCTGCAACTGCTGTAGAGTGGAAACATTGTAAAGCAAAAGGTCAATTTTCTGCCACTTCCTTCCAGAGTATGAAGCACAACTGTGATGTATAATGCTCTCTTCTGCGCAGTGTACAAAGCCTAACGTGTAATTGCTTCTGTCTGTCCATCTCCACGTGCATTTTGGTTTTTATTCCAGGTACATAAATCTCTGCCCCTTGAGGTTCTTCAGCAGATGGATGCCGGTCTGATTAAAGTGTTGATAACGGGTATTACTAATGGGAGCACAGTGGTAAGTTTCAATTTACTGATTGCAGAAGGTGTGGATATCTACTACATCATCACCACTTTTCGTGATGCCTTTGAACACAGCTCCTATTTCACAGTTGACAAGAGCAGTCTCTCCATAAATGGTAAGAAGCAGCTTGTTTCCCAATAGTTCTTCAAAACTAGAAAGATGATAAAGCCTGTTATTAATCTGTAATTTTTGAGGTGAAAGTATCAGTAAAACAGGTGGATGACAAGCCATTTTCTCTCCTTATATTGCTCCTGCTTATCCATCCAAAAAGCTTTTTCAGAGAACATAAAGCAATTAATTAAGAAGTGAGGTACACTCCTGATCCAAAAGGACAAAATCCACTGGTCTTTTTGCTGGCATTAATTTTACAGAGAAGAAGATACGGAGATGTTAGAAACAGTAGTCACACACTGAGGGTTTTATAAGCTACCAGTGGGAACAGGTCCCTGTACCCAGGAATAACCAGATCTGTATAAAATAATTTTGGAACACATTACCCCTCTGCTTTGCACTGATAATTTTGCATGAGATAGAAAGTCCAAGAAAGGAATAAATGAATATGTGAATTCTTCTGTAGTGGGAGTGTGAGCTTTCCTCACGCACCTGTGGGTCAGGAGTTTAGTTCAAAGTCTGCACCTTACCAAGACCAGCACAGGGACCAATTGCACAACTTCGTTTCCTTCATACGCAATTTAAGTCGTTAACGAGAAACATTAGTGTCCTGACTAACTGCTGTTGCATTCTGCTTCACAAGTTGATGTGTCATCTCTGGAAAACAATGGGACATTCTATACCCTTAACATAATTTTTGTCCAAGGGATATTGTTGCAAGCTGACAATTAGAATCTCACACAAAATGACTTCAGAAGCTTGTGTGTGGCTTTCCCACTATATTCTCTTTGCCTGTTACCCCCATAGCCGTGAGTTGGGAAAGTTACATATCCCATTTATTAGCAAGTGTGACAGTCTGGTGGCAGGGCTTTGTAGAGTGCTTGCCCGCCTCGAACCTGTGCTAAAACTAAGGGCTTGTTCCAGGGACAGGTCCCCATCAACAAGTGCTCAGTGCTGCTTTCCGGGTCCCACCTGTGGTGGTATATCCTTATTTTGCCCAGCTTCAGGTAGACCTTGGGGAAAGAAAGGGATGTAAAGCATATTTATCCTTTTAAAAGTTTTGGTCAGGTAAAAATTAAGAAAGTAACTAGGCTGCAACTTGGACCAGTCACACAAACCTTCCTCTTTGCTCACATGAGGCATTTACTAACCATCTCCTCAGGAGTGAGGAATGGGGGAGGCAGCTGAGGAAGACCACTGAGTTAGAAGCATCCCCTTGTGCTGTTGATCAGTTTAGGAGGGCAGGAGCTCTGCAGCAGGGTGCCTACATTTCTGTGAGTATCTGCTGAACCACACGAGTATCACAGCTCCTGCTTAGTTTCATCAGTGCTTTGCAAATTAGCCCTTTAGGCAGTGTTTCCCACCTCTTCTAGTCCAGGCAGCTGTCTCACACATAGAGTGTCACACCTAAGAGGTTTAATCCCACCATGATATCATGACAATATGACTGCATTACAGTTTCAGAACCATCACATTTTCATTTATACACTCTCCACCTTTGCCTTTTGCTTAAATATACCCAACAGATTATGATGAGTGCAAAAGCAAGGAAGATGACTGCTCCCCAGATGCATCATGCCATAACACACTTGGGTTTTACCAGTGCAGCTGCAATGAAGGATTTGCTGATGTGCATCCAGAAAGGCCTGGAAGAAACTGTGAAGGCAATTTAAAAATTATTATTATTATCTAATGGCTAACCAAACGCTTAGTGATCTGATATTTATTGGATCATGTTCACACTTGCCAAAGGCCTTGGAAGTTGCCAGGGACGAATTTGGTTTGTTGTTATCAGCTGGATAATAATGGGAGAAGTCTTGCAGCAGACTTGCTGACTGTAATACTCTGTTATGACTTCACTATATTAATATTTAATGCAGTCTTTGTAAGTTCTTTTAACTGTTCTGTTTTCTTATATTTGCCGTTAAAATTAGATAAGATTGTCAAGATTGTTAGTAATTTTCATTAGCAGTAGCAGGGATAACAGAGAAGGTAACAGAAAGCTCTGAATAGTGGGTTGACCTCTGTGGCAGCAGGGATGAAATGCTGGTATTGTGAAATATTTTTTTTTGTATGAGTCAATTAATCTTTCCTTAAATAACTTGTTAGCTGACATACGATGGGTCTTTAAGCTCCCAAATTCTTTTTGTCAACTGATACCAACCTTTGCTCAGTTTTGTTTAATGAAGATATTTTTGGGGAATTCAACTCTGAAAGAGGTCAGACTTCTCTTTTTCTTCCTCTTACGTTCAAATCAGCAACTTTTGAATAGATATTAAAAATATAATATATATGTACAGATTTTCTATGTTGCTTGGGAAATAGATGCTATTTGTATGTATGACCCATTAAAATTATTTATGAGAAATTTGTGTGCAAAGAGACACATCCTTTGTGTGTCACTGCAAATGGAGCTTATTATATTGGTGCTCTCTAAGTCAGTGGTGGATGAATAAGGTTTTTTTTCTACCAGCAAAGAGCCATGGGGTAACCTCAGAGCCTGTGCTGGGTATCAGGTGTTTGACATACACATTGATCTCAATGTCTGCTGCTCCTTTTCCCTGGTTTGCTTTCTTCCTGGAGCCATTAAAAATCTGTTCCAACTCCCTACCGTGTCTCTCGATGTGGGCTTGCTACATGGGGTTTATCCTGCACTTCCCCCAAACTGTGTTTTCTGAGGCACTTGGGGTCATATATTTTGGGTACCAAATGGTTCACAAATGGGGCTGGGTTTCTTGCCAAACTCTGTTCCTGTTTGTACCCCACATCCAGAAGTGTGGAGTCTCCTATGGTACTAGGCAAAAACATACGAACACTTACTGAGCAACTTACAGCTGGGGAATCTCTCGCAAGCGCTGTGTATACAGGCTTCACTTGGAGCACCTTAATGATTGCACACTAATTGTTGCTCAGGAAATAAAGTACTTCAGCTTTTCTCTCAGGCACTTTATGTATCTCTTGGGGTCTTCCATAAAAAAACCCACAGCTTTGGCAGGAAATAGAGCAGGTTAAAAACACAAAGGAAACTTGTTTCCTGCCAGAAACTGCAAGTTTCTTCCTAAGAGTTTGCTTTTACCTTATGAAATCAAGCTGAACCTGTAAATTACAACAATACCTTTATTTTTGGCACTCTTCAGCATTTCCTATCAGCCAGAAGGCACCAGTGAGGGATAAGAAACCTGTACACAACACCATTTTGCCTGCAGCATCTTTGCAAACTTCAACTCATGTCTTTTCCCCTGCTTCATTGGACTTCCCTGTTACTGAGCATAAAGCTGCAGAGAACACCACGTTCTCCAGCATGGTGCTGCCTTCTCTCACCATGGATCCTGTGTCAACTTCTGACCTTTCTCCTCAAGCATCTCCTGTCCCCCTCGTTAAACCTTCCCAGGAGGCTTCCATTAAAGATGCAGTGAGTGTGCTTTGTGAAATCGAGAAGATCATCCTTGCCATCCAGAAGAGATTTTTACAGCAGGAGTCTATCCCAGAAGCCTCCCTGTACCTGGGGGAGCCTCAGTGCAACGTGAGCATCAGCAACGGCACTCACGTTGTGTTGCAGGCAGGCTGGAGTGACTGTGGCACTGAAATTGAAACTGTAAGTCCTTTGAGCCAGTGAATGGAGAAAAGTCCTGGAGCGCTTTTTTCTCGTAGGGGCAGGGGCGAGGGGAGAGGCAATGCCAGATCCTTAGCTAGAAGTACAGGCTATTAGTTGCTGAAATGTTGGACTGAACACTGAAATGAGAAAGAAACACCCTTCCTTCCCCTCTCTGCTTGGGGCAAGCAAGAAGGAGAAAGGGAATCTTTGAGCTCAGACAGCAAAACTCAAGGGCCTCTCCAAACTGAGAGCCACTTCCCATGACTCTCTGGGTTCCTTTTGTAGCTGTCAGAAGCTCCTTTTTTCTTAAAAGCAGTTTTGTCATTGTACTTGGACAGATACTCCAATTACTACTAGTGGTGGGGACAAAGAGTGATGTCTCTGGATCCCAAACCAAGGGCTGTGCTTAGGCTGTGCCAAAGTACAGAAATTCCCTTGTGGAGCAACGATCATTGCAGACTAAAGAAGAGTAGGCAGGTTGGTGAATTTTCATCATCTCACTGTACAGCAACTAGAGGTTTAATCTGTCAGATTTTTGCAGACAGGTGAATGGAGAATACCTAAGCACTTGAAGCTGGGAAGCCTGTAGCTCTGCTCTATCCCTAGAAACACTGACATTCACAAGTTGTGCTTTCTTCTTTCTGTGTTGCAGAACATGACTAATACTGTAGTGAAAACCATCCTTCGGAATGATGTTTCTGCTCAGGGAATAATACACCACTTAAAAATTGCCAGTCCCATTCACTGTGTGTTTCAAAATGATCTCTTGACTTCCTCTGGGTACACTGCGGAAGGGTAAGTAACAACTCTCTCTGCTTTGAGATGCTGTTGTGCGGCTGAGCGCTGCTGCATTGGAAAAATCTCCAAATCCCCAGGGCCCTTAGCTGTATCCTGTGACCTGTGACAGTACTTGCCATGCTAAGTAGTCTGCCATCCTGTGAGTCCTATGCTCAGAAGACCCCTGCTATGTGCTTTTCTCCTTCTCCATCTAATGTGTCAATAGACCCAACAGCCAACAAGCTTGACCATTGTCCAGCTAAACCATAAATGAAAATAAGCCTTTGGGAGCCACTGGTGTAGGTTCAGGAGCCAGAATTCCTGACCTGGTTTTGCCTTCCTGAGCAATCATGTAGCAATAACAGTATTTTTCTGCCTTTGGTACATAACAACGATGCTTTCTTTTTTTAAACTGGTGTGGTCATGCAGACTGCTATGTGAGTTCTGAGGATGGCAAATTTTAACCCCCACAAATCCTCATATGACCAACTTGGAAAAAAGAGAAGATATGTAATGTGAATGCAGTCTTATGGAAGTCCCCACCTTCAAGTAAGATGGAATCAAATCCACTGCTCACAGAACATGAAGCCCATACTCTCAGAAAAGGTGGCAGCACAAGCATTGCTCTGATGGGGAATGTTCTCCCTTAATATGGCGCATCTCCTCTCTTGCCTAGCACCTGCTTAAGCTATCATCACCAAATCAACTTTCTGTTTCCTAACCCTGTTCAGACATTGTATTTTCCCTGCACAAAGTCTTTGACAGGCTCCTTATGTCTGAGCTCTATAATTTTTTTTTACATCCCTCAATTACTGTTCAAATTTGATCCTTCTCATTTTTTTGGCTCTTCTGCGCTAACCTTTTACTCTCCTTATTTTGAACTTTGAGACAGCTCGTAGTCTTGTTCCCCTTCTGCTCCACTCAAATATCTCTTTGCTCTATTTTTATATACATTCCACTCTCTGGATTTTCCCTCTTGTGTTTCCATGCTCCCTACCTTTCCAATTAGAAACTCAATGCTTTTTCATCCTTTCCTCTTGAACAGTGCCCTAACATCCTGGCCTGCAGATAGCTCTTCACCACTTAAATGTGCAAGAGGCAGAGAAAGGAGCACTGATTATGACTTAGAGAAACATGAGGTCAAATTTATGGTCTTTAAAGGAGGTTAATTGATGTTTCAGACTTTACACCATCTTTGAGGATTTGCATGGATCTGGACACTTCAGAACAGAAATGCAGTTGTTTATTGGAAACTCCCCAATACCAAAAAATTTCAGCGTCTCTGCCAGTGATGATGTACTGATTGAAGTGGGGATCCAGAGAGCAGACAGCAAGCTCAAGGTGGTCCTCACCGACTGCTGGGCAACTCCAACTAACAATTCAGTGGATCCCCTCTCATTTGTTTTTATCAGCAACAGGTACAGCAATGCCACCTGCAAATATCATATGCCATACCTCAGACCTTCTGGTGGTGCTGACTACTAATGTATTGTATTTTAAATGCCTTTTATGTATGTTATCATTCATATACATGGTCCCTTACTGTTTGTACTGGTCACACCTCCTCTGAACAAGAAAGGTAGGTATGAAAAGAAAATATTTTCAAAGGGTAAGTTGGTAGTTGTTTGAGTTTGGTTGTGTTCCCTATAGCTTTGTAAAGGAACTGTACTTTTGACCTGAAGAAATAAGTTTTGGCAGTCAGCAGTGGAAGCGCATTTGAAAAGTGTGCTTAATCTATTTCTCTGTGGTTCAGCTTTACCAAGAGCTTATGGGCCTCTTGTCAGTGAAGACATAGGTTAGTTGGTTCCTATATGTTGTGACTTGCACACAGTATTAATGCAGCCTCTGGTAAAAGAGGAGGTTTGTTCCTGTCTGTATCCTTAATCTCCCAATGTCATCTTCTTTGGGTTCACCCACCATCTTAAAATATGGGATAGTCCTTTTGCTCAGTAACAAAAGGTATTCTTTTTAATAGGATGCTCTTTCAATCTGCGTTTGGTAAAGCAAAGTGTAAATCCTTCTTTCTGTCTCTCTTTCCCTTCTTTTCCGACTCTCCAACCACCTCTCAGATCTTCTATTCTGTTTGGTTACTGTGAGAATAAAGCAGCAAACAGCCCTTTATCACCCCAGCACTGCTGGAGAGTTGCTTCACGGAGGGTCTGGCTGTGGCTTTCTAAAGGACCCTTAGAGCCTGAGTTATGTGCTGTGACTACAACATGCCTTCTGTAGCCCTACCTATTATGTATGTTTTTTTCTCTTCCTTTTCAGCTGTCCCATCCCAAATACGTATACCACGCTGCTAGAAAATGGGAATTCAAGCAAAGCACAGTTTAAGATGAAAATTTTTTCCTTTGTCAACAATTCTGTAGTTTACTTACACTGCAAAATTCGTATTTGTATGGAGACACCAGAAAGCACCTGCAGAACAGTAAGTGTTTTACCCTGATAAGCTGTTTTTCTCTGGCATGCCATATGCAGTCCTGCTATGGAATTGAAGGAGTAACATTTCCAAACAAGTTTTAAAATAGCTCTGGAAGTTTTCCTTCACTCTCTGCTGAGAGCAGAGAGGAGTGGGGAAGAAATCCAACCATATGGAAGAGTTTGCTTTTCTTCCTGTTCCTCATTCTCATAGTTAAAAGCATGGAGCTTCCACAGAAAGGGGGAAACCAAAGTTGGAGAACCTGAGAGCTGAACCTTTCACCTCTGCATAGGGTGACTAGAAGGCAACGAACTGGAGGTCACAATGAGAAAGGCTGTTCAGAAATGTGTCAGCTCATGTCACAAAAAAGTTGGGCATGTCACAAAAAAATCGGCACCCATATGGGCAGTGTCAACAAGAAAGTCTGAGTAAATTGATTTGGGATGTGTTTATGTCCTCTTTTCCCCTAGAGATTTTCTTCTCCAGGTGAGAGTTTAGCTGCCAAGAAAGGAAGCTTGGTGGTGTTAAGTTTCTAGGGCTGTGACTCTAACACAGATTTTATTATGGCTTTTTATAGCCCTATTGCTTTTTAAAGCAATAAACCAAGCAATGTTCTGATAAGAACTTCAGTTCCTAATTGTCTGTGTGCCAAAGCTTTGCTTTGTTTCTTTTGACTTCTAAGTGATATACACTGTTTCATCTAAAAATGTGTCGCTACCATAGAAATAAGAAAAAATAGGTTTTGCTGATGGCTTTTTTTTTTTCTGTATAGCAGACACACAGAAATTCTTCTTTCCCTCTGCCAACTTTCCTGGCTCTTTTCCTATTAAGGATGTTTTTGTTAGCAGTTTGGTGTTTCTCCATTGTTTAACACTTTCCTCTAGCTCTAAATAACTCATTTTAAGCCTATTATAAAGCAAACGATCTCTTCCTAAATGATTAAAAATCACTAGCAAAAGATATTTATTTCCTGTCTCAAAGAATAAAGCTTCCTCTAGATTTAAATAAAAAAAAAATTAGAGACAGGAAACATGGCTGACAGATGGAAAATAGCTCCAGTTTTCACAGCTGAATTTGCATGTTAAAAATCACTGTTTCAGCAACCACCAGCCTGTGGTATCCTTTGGAGGAGGTGCCCTCCCTAAGCTCACCGTGTGTCCTCCACAGCTGAGGAAGGATGTGGTGGTAGGTGCAAGGCAGGAAAGAAAGAGGGATGGGCAGGACAGGGACTGTGTGGGCTGGTATGGATGCTGTAAGGAATTGGGGTTGCTTTGCTGGGAGCTGCTGGTTTTTCTGTTAGAGCAGGCTTTAGCTGTGCAGATTAGAGTATAGGCACAGGGTCAGCTGAAATACTGGCTTTGATCTGAGTTACAGTGGTCTGTGATGGGATAGTTCTGCTAGCCCAAAATGTGGTTTGATTGAGATTGACATTTACAGTCAATCAGGCAGAGCAGAGTTAATCAATGAGGCCCTCTTCTTTCATATATTCTCTATTATTACTTTCTATATCATTCATATATATATGAGATATATTGTTCTTTCTCCTATATGAAATTCCGCACCTATGAAAAGTTAGTGAATCCAGCTATCTTAGATTGAGATTACAATGTTATGCAGAGAAGGCAAGTGCTAGGCACATCTACAAAGGATGACAACAGGCTTGTAGAAAGTAGAGGAGGAGCTGCAGGAGGTACAAAGATCAAGGAAAATTTGAGTAAGAACAGAGTGAATTTGGAAACAATGTAAGGGAAAGTGTGCAGGGTCTGGGATCCGATTCTCCTATCTGCCTGCTACTCCAGAGAATACTGCCTTGCTTCAGGGCAGGTTTGCTTCAGCTCCTTGCCCAGAAAATTGAGACTTACATCTTGTATTATTTCTTCTTAGCCAGTCTTCTTATTCTTTGTTTCCTTAGTGGAAGTGTAAGGTGCTCTAAAGTTTGGAGCCGGAAAAAATTAGGTGGGCTGGGGAGCAAGGTAGCAAGAAAGGAGTAAGAAACATGACTTTGAATGGAAAGAAGAGAGATATGCCATCACCATGCATATGTGTGGTGGAACACAGCTGCTCCATGGCCATGTGGAACCAAAAAAATCATTGACATCAGGGAGCAGCTATATAAGCACATTCTTTCATGGATCTACCTACCTGGGAAGTCTATTTGAGGGTAGGCCAAAGTCCCAGCCAGCTACATGTGTATTTTAATGGGGGGCTGACCCAGCTAAAGATAGTGTTGCTGATAGTGAACTGTAGAGTTTCGGTGTGACCAGGCTTGGTTGGTGAAGCAGTCTTGTGTAGAGGAGTCCTAAGACACACTTGCACTTCCCTGATTTCTTTTGCTGATTATAGTGCTGCACTGCAGTTTCTTTGTTCTTCTAGGAGAGCCATAGTATCTTTTGAATAACCTCAGCAGGGCAGGGCTCCCAGCAGAGACTTTTATCAGCAACTTAACACAAAATGGTAGCAAACCACCGGAACGATGCTGCCAAGGAAGTAAGCAGAAGATGAGCGTGCTGTATATTCTGCAGGTGTTGCTTACTCAAAGCTAAAGCAGCTAATCCCCACTGTTTCACAGGGCAGGGCTTTCAAGCTAGTAGTTCCTGGAGTAGTAGTTCCCATGTCACCGAGGAGTTGTGTGTCTTGGAAACGATGCACAGTTTGGCAGGGGCTGAGCGGTGCCACTGCTTCTGCTGGTCTTGGTTGTAGTATCTGGTGTGGCTGCCATGGGCAGTAGAAACTTCCAAACAAAAAAGTGCCTGTAAAACCCTGGCATATAGAAACAGGGGACATCTCCTATAAGGTTTCTCTAAAGCAGGAACTTAATGAAAAGAAAGCAATTGTCTGTGGGAAGTGTCTGTTCACAGCAGTGCTTTCCAGTGTGACTAATTACAGATTTATACTGATGTTTCCCTGATGACATTTCGTTTGAACTTCCATTTGGCGCTGATTTCAGTTTAACAAAGCGTAACATTAAGAAACAAAAAGCCAGAGTCAGAATAGCACTGGAGTTTCACCTACTCATCAGAAGGCTTTGTATTTCTAATTAGTGAGCCATATTACTTGTTGGTGTTTGAATTGATTATTGCAGAGATGCCATGCAGTTCGATCCCTGAAGACTGGTGAAACCATTGCTATGCACAGAACATCATGGGGACCCCTATGTAAATCGGACGGTGAGTAATGAATAGATGCTTACAAAAAAGGGGACACAGAGTTAGTCATTTCAAGGTTCTTTTTCACTTGCAAAGGAACCAGAAGATCTTGGATTCTCTGCATGTTTTTTAAGGAGCAGGCATTATACCGAAGCCATGTGGCAGTGTGGAAAGGCAAGTGCCCTCCTCAGTAAAGTGACTGTCAGATTGAGAAAAGAATGTAGAAAAGGACAGGAGAAAGTGCTTCGTGTAGCTACCTGCACAGGTACCAAATACAACAGCCACAGAGTCAGTTATTACAACTGTAAAGTGTGGAAAAAAGCAACTTGAATCTTTTAGATTGCAATCAGTTTTTCAAGTGTTTACTCTACAGTGTTGTTAGACCACAATCATAGTGAGCTCTGAAGTCTAAAATCAGAGGAGATAAGAGATTGTATTGTGTTTCCTCAGACTCCCTGGTGTTGACTTCACTGCTACCGCAGGGGAAGGTGGCAGAGTGCAGCTGATGCACAGCACCTTGGTTAATCTGGCAAAGGGGTGCAGTGCAGGTTAATAGAGAGCGAACCCCAGCACTGTGTACAAGCAAGGTCTGGTTTGCTATGCACCTGCCTCTTCTACATTTATCCCAACCGATGTTTTCAAGGGCACCTGTGGCTTTTCAGTCGTTTGGCCTCCTCCTGCCGTCTGCATTCGTGTCTTGCTAGTGTAAAACACTCGCTGAGAGGATTTGCACACACCAGTACCTGAGTTATAACACATGGTTGTTGTCAACAGACAGAAGCCACCGCCTTTCTTCCTGCTGACTGTGGTTTGGGGAGACAAGGTTCTTGGGGGGAGTGTTTGAGGGGGTGGCGCTGCAGGGGTGGCTTCTGCTGGTTGCCTGTTCTGCTATTCGCTTAACGCTTTTCTGACTGTGGAAATAAGTTAAGATAGACTGTTAGTGGGTTCAGGGTATTATTTTCTCCTCTGCTGTGACTCTCACAATGTTCTTTTGGACCTAGAAACTGGCTCTGACTTAGCGTGTTGTATTTTCCTTCTGTTATATGCATTATTTAGTCTGTTAGAACAGGCCTTCAGTGTACATTTCTGAATTGCTTCTTTTTTTAAAACTTAGCTATTAGTACAGCTTGCTTTTCATGGCATTTAGATCAAGTAGATCTCACTCCTCTTTTCACTGGAGACCCCAATGCATTTCTAATATTGAAAAATGGTCATTACACAAAAGGAAGTCGGGGGAGGAGAGCTTTATTTGGGTTGCACCTGGGCAAAGGTGGCACTACTAGATGTAGTCTCCTATTTCCAATGTGGATATTAACGTTTTAAGTGTGAGGCTAGACCTAGACAGTGATTCATATCTCGGTGTTGAAGGAGACAACATGATTTGTCAGGTAGCCTGCTGCAGTGAAACACAAGCCTATCTGCTTGGCCACGTGCTATAGCAAAGACCACTGACTCATGTCCTCAGAAAGACCTGTTTGCTCTGCATCTGGTTACAGGCTGCCATTTCCACCATGCATCTTCTTTTTTTGTTCCTCTGTTTCATGCTGAAATTCAGAAATAAGCTTATATGTATTATACAACACTGCCTTGGCCTGTCTGGGAATGATGCCCAGGATGTTACGTAGCTTGGACACCGCCATTGCATACCTCTGTAGCTGCCAACAGTGCCCTTTGGCAAAAGATCTTGTCTCTAATTACAGGCGTGTATGCATTAGCATTTGTCTTCTGTGCACCTCAGGTATGGCACAAGTTCTTGGCTAAACAAGTGAAACATCTCTGAAAAAGATGTTTCTGTAGGTGCTTCAGACATTTACAGGAGTGAATTAGAAGTGTGCAAGACTACATGTCTGCAGGGACTCTGCCCTTGTACAGAAAAAGAGGATGTGGACTGTGGATCACAGACCTTTCTATGAGAATCACCCTCCCGAAAAGGCTGATTTCATCTCTGTAATCACAGCTCTGTGCTTCAACATGCACTTTGATTAATTTATGAGCAGGGTTGGTTTCTGACCCCAGGAAAAGATCTAGGAATGTCAAAGCTGTTTTGTTTCACCTCTTGTTTGGGTTTTTTTTTTTAGCGTCTGATCTGAAGAGAGAGAAGGCGGCTGGGATGGGAGTTGGATACATCATCCTCATTGCCTTCGCTGTGTTCGGTTTCGTGGTGGGAGTTGTGAGCCTTCTCATGTTCCAGTATCAGCGAAAGATGGGAAGATACAACTTCAGGATCAAGTCTGACAATTTCAGCTACCAAGTTTTCTACAATTAGCAATTTCCAGGTTGTAGCGATCACCAGATGTAAATACTGAACCATGATCAGTTACTTTATTTAGCTGTTTGGCTCTTCCCAAAATGGTTAAATACTTGCAAATGAGCATCCTCTGTTGTAGGGTATTTGAACCTCCTGTCCTGTTTGTTGTGGGTAATAGAAGAAAGATTAAATTTCTATTGTTCTTGCCCCTTTTCAAATGCTGCAGATTACAGAGGAGGAAGACAGCTTTCTCTTCCTCATCTTTCTTCATGGCTTCACTCTCAGGCTAAATGACACACCACTTTAGAAGATCACCAATAATAATTTCCACAAAAAGCGTATCTCTTTTGGGTTTGGACCATGGGTTAGTAGAATAAAGGAGAGAAACTACCACTCTCTATAAATCTGCTTCAGAAGCTAATTTGCTTCAGAAGTGAAGTTATTATCTCTCTACAAAAGCTTAGGTTTCATTTCTTTTGGAAGGGGGCAAGTTTTTCAAGAAAATAGTGGGATGTTAGACATAAAGATCTTGAAATACTGATAATGCATAAGCAGTGCTTACAAGTGCCTGTAGAGAGTTTGAAAAGGCAGCTGAGGAGTGTCAGCCTCTACAACACATTCTGCCTCTGCACTTTTCCAGAATGCCATGGGATTCAGCACTTTTTCTGTAAAATTAATGTGTTCTGTCTTCTCACCACCATTTGTGTATTTGTCCCTTTAAGAGACAGGTGAGAAAGCTGTCTTGCTGAAAAAGAACACCTGACATTGCTTCACAACTCAAGGATGTTTACCTCAGATCTGATCAAATTCCGTTCCTGGGAACAGGCTTATTTGACATTGTTACCAGAGTTAGTGAGAGACTCTTCCTGACGGAGACCTCACACATGACAATGCATCTGCCAGGCCACAGTAAATTCACTAGGCTCATCATGATGGTATTTCCAGATAATTTAGTTTGCTTTGCAAACTAAAGTTTAGTTTTCTTCACAAAGTAGAATAACTCTGAGCATGTATCAGGGAGAAGAGAGACAGAAGACTGTATCCCAGCTCTCTGCTTGTAGCACCTTGAAGAGTCACTATTAGCGCTTTCTCCCCTAGCCTTACATTACAGATCCCACCCTCTGTAGTCATCTGTGGGCAGCTCCTGAGATGGCTGTAGATGAGTGTGATGCTCTGATTTCTTCTCCAAAGGCTGGGCAGGGCTGCCTGTTGGAAACCCACAGGGAAGGTACCCAGAACTCCTTGGTACAGCTCCAGCACTGTACAGTTCCATCAGTGATACAGGTGCTACTGGGGAGCCATAATCCAGTGTGACAGGCATATCTAGGTCCATTGAGTTAAAACCTGTGTATGAAGCTTCCGAGCCTGTCCACAGAGAGAAGAATGGCTTGTCCTCATTCATCATTCTGCTCTTGAGTGGTCATGGGTGACTGCAACACTTTAGAGCAATGGGAATTACAGAGTTGTGCAATGAGGTCGTATCATAGACGATACCATCAGGCTTATAATGCTTTCATGTAATCAGCATGTTGGAATCTCAGCTAATGACCCCTTTTAGATGCTGGAACTACTCAGGTCTTCTTTCCTAAATCTTTCTTTCTTTGGAAGGTAGGTAATTACCTTCCTCGATAGTGATTAGTTTGTTTTTTCATTTTTTCTAGTTTGATCATGTCTCACCACATGAAGAACTGAAGCTTGTCTTCACTCAACGATTCACTCTCATTACTCTTCACTATGGTGGTCGTGACTGGTTGCAACACTGACTCTTCCAAATTAATGTCACATATAAAAGGCCTCTGTATCCCCCTCGCCCCCCTTTTTTTTTTAAACAATCTGTCTCTTCTCTGGAATCCTAAGAACTATTTGTGACTGCAGCTCCAGGTTGAAGTGAATTTTGGCCCTTTTTTTGTGGATAAAACAGAAGGGATAAAAGAAAGACCTCATGGTTTTCTATTCAAGTTCCCGCATTTGGCTCTCCTACTGTGCCATGTTGCTATGTGCCCATTTTAGCATCACTTGTGCCATTACTATTGATAAGCTGCATATTTCTATAAATATTCCAGGAAGTAAATCAGCAAACTTTTAGAAACATCTCCCTTTCAATTTGTAATCACTATTTACTTAAGGTGAGGTTGCAACTGAGCTGGAACACTGTTGACGACCTCATTGTGCAACGCCTTAAGTATACAGAAGCTGGAGAACAAGTATTGGATTTCCTACCAAACAAAGAGAAGGCACCATGAATCTGGTGCTTAACCTACTCAGAGTGTTCTTCAGCATGAGTTTTGAGATTTAATAATCAATGAGGACTCAGTGAAAAAAAAGATCAAGTGATTTTACTACTGGCAGCCCATGTTTTTCCTGATAAGTCAATTGGTACCTATGTATTCTTTTAAATCAGACCACAGTTGAGCCACTGAGTGTACTGCCTACCTGAGTGAGAGGACTCCAATTGCAACAGAGTAGTTAAAAATTTGAGCTGAATTTTGCCTGGCTGCAAGACCCTACAATTAATGCAGCAGCAAAGGTTTAGCTTACATACTTCATGGGATACAGCAACAGTCTGCTAAATGGGATAAACTGGAACAAAAATCTTTTTCACACAGTAAAAGTCCTTTCTCCTGCAGGACTCTTTCCTGGGAAATTCTTCTTCACTCTTGCTGTCCAAAATCTCCACTTCAGTGAGCATGTTATATGACAAGAGAGTAAAGTGATGTGGTAACTTATCTCCATCATCCCTGGATTCTGATTGCTGCATGACTCCTCCTGACACAGTGATAAAGGCTGTGTCCAGGCCACATGCAATTCGGTAATTTACAGTGAACAAGCTAATTCCCTTTTAAGCTTGTTGGACGCCATGATAAATAACTCTTCAGTAGAAATTGGTCATTAACTTGAACTCACAAGTACATTTAGTAGCCACAGCATTCAGGTAGTGATTTTTTTTTTTTTAGTACAGAGTAGCATTGGAAAGTTGCTATTCAGTCCAATTTCTGATAGGTAAGAAGATTACAGGGTAAAAGACTTCTACATTTTGTAAAAGGCCATGCAGATTGATTTTAGAGGTTATGTGCACACTTTTAAAATACATCAATAAATTTCAGAATAATCATGTGCATTCTGTTTTTAATTCAAGTGAATATATGAGCAGAAAAAGAAATCTTCGACTTGTCTTTTCCTTTACTGAAAGAATCAGTTACCAGATCCTGATACAGAAAAAGATCAATTTGGTTGCATTTCATTAGTGAAACTGCAGATGATCTTTGTAACCTTGTAGTCTGATGAACATAACCGTAAGCTTTCCGTTATGTAGAAGTGTCTCAACTTTTGCTCAATTTGCTCTCAAATGTATAATGTGCTTGCCTTCTGCACACAGTGAAAGGATAAGCTATTTTACTATAAGTATTTTTCTAGGTTTTAGTACTTAAAATCTCAAACCGCTTGAAAGAGACAGGACTAGAGGTTTGTCCATTGATCTCAGTGGAGCTCTGCCATTCACAGAAGCTGAGCACGGGTCTTCAGGATGAAATGCAGAGCAGTGCCTTGTCTTTGATACCTTGCATGCAGTTGTGACCAAGTCTGTTTAGTGGAGCTTCAGTATCTTAATAAAAGCACCCTTGTAACTAATTGTTGACTTTTGTACTGTTCTGTTTTCCTTTTATGGTTTAGTCACAGGTATTCAGGTGTGTGTTAGGTGGATGTGGCAGCTTCTGAAGGACTAGACCATTCAAGTATCCTTGTAATGTTCAAACATCACTCAAAACACAATACCTGACCTTATCCAAACACCAATGGACTGCAATTGCTAACAAATACACATGTACCCTTACTAAGGGTCTTGTTCTTCAACATTACAAAGGGCAAACATGTTTTCAGTTTCACGCTTTGTGGCAAAGACAAGAAGAAGAGTTGCAAGAGCAGCAACTTGGTGATATAATCTGAAACCAGTGCCACACCAGCCTCCCTGGGTTTATACAGTTCTGACAACTGCTCCAAAAGCAGCATATTCAGAGTTTACTCTCAATGAAGCTTACCCTGAGCGTATTAGTGGACTTGTTTGGACCCAGGTGCGAAAAGCAGGAAAGATCACTAACCAGCACTTGCTCCAAATGCTGCCTTTCTCATCCTTATGCAAAAGTGTTGCACAGCTGCAGCTCATTTTGCTTGTTGTTATTTTCTCTGCTACGTTTCAGTGGCTAGCAATAGCTGTTTTCTCAGCACTGTCCCCCTTTGTGTCTCCTTTTTTTGCTGAGGTGCAGAACAGATTGTTTGGTTGAGGTACCATAGAATCACAGAATGGTGTGTGGTGGGAGGGATCGCTAAAGATTGTTTATTCCTACCTCCCTGTCATGGGCAGGGACATCTTTCACTAACTCAAGTTGCTCAAAGCCCTATCCAACCCAGCCCTGAACACTGCCAGAGATAAGGTATGAACAATTTCTCTGGTCAACCTGTTCCAGCAGTTCACCACTCTCATTGTAAAAAAAAAATAAAAATTCTTCCTTATATTCAATCTAAGTCTACCCTCTTTCAGTTCAAAACCATTGTGCCTTCTCCTGTCACTACAGGCCTTGGCAAAAAGTCTCTCTCTGTCTTTCTTATAAACCCCCATAATATATTGAAAGGCTGCAATAAGGTGCCCCCGGAGCCTTCTTTTCTCCAGGCTGAACAAGCCCAACTCTCTCAGCCTGTCTTTATAGCAGAGGTGCTCCAGCCCTGTGATCATCTTTGTGGCCCTTCTTTGGGCTTGCTCCAATAGCTTCATGTCTGTCCTGTACTGGGGATGCCATAACAGAACACACTGCTCCAGGTGGGGCCTCATGGGACTAAAGGGGAAGAACCATCTCTGTCGACATGCTGGACACATTTCTTTTGATGCAGTGTAGGATAGGCTTGTCTTTCTGGGTTGCAAGCACACATTGTCAGCTCATATTCAACTTTTCAACCACACTATCATCAAGTCATTATCTTCAGCACTGTTGTCAATATATTGATAGCCTGGTCTGTATTGACACTGGGGATCTTCCAGACTCGTGTGCAGGACCTTGCACTTGGCCTTCATGAGGTTCGCATGGGCCCACACCTCAAGGTTCCTCCGGATGGCACACCTTCCCTCTACTGAACCAATGGAATATGCAGGAACACTGCGCTGCCATCCAGCGAGACCTGGACAGGCTGGAGAGCTGGGCAGGGAGAAACCAAATGAGGTTCAACAAGAGCAAGTGTAGAGTCTTGCACCTGGGAAGGAATAACTGCTTGTATC
>VZTU01034109.1:0-25741 GCA_013400835.1 Zapornia atra | reverse complement strand
ATGATCTCTTGAGGTCCCTTCCAACCCCTACGATTCTGTGATTCTGTGAACTGCACTCCTCAGTCATCTGCAAACTTGCTGAGGGTGCCCTCAATCCCACTATCTGTGTCACTGATGAAGAAATTAAATTGTATTTGTCCCAGTACTGACCATTGAGAGACATCACTCAGTACTGGTTTCTACTCAGATGTGGAGCCATTGACTGTAACTAGTTGGACAGAGACATCCAGCCAACTCCTTATCCATCTAACAATCCCCTTTATCAGGCCACCTGTACAAACACCAACCACAAGGTTTCTTTTGTTGGCTTGGCCCCTCATTTTTGCTCATAAGTTCTCAACCTGTTCATTACTGTTTATCAAAGGTAGCTCTGTGTAGTCAATCAATTTCAATTTTTTTTTTTTTTTTTTACACAGAGGGCAACCTCCACACCCTCCCTTCCTTGATGGTCCCTTTTGAACATTTTATAGCCATCGATTGCAGTGCTCCAGTCATTTACTTTGTTCCACTACATTTCAGTCATAGTGATTAGATAGTAGCTTGCTAGCAGCACAGAGACTTCCAACTTCTGTTTGTTACCCATGCTGTGTGCTTTATTGGTACACAGCCATGTAACTTGGACTATCAATGGTGTCACATTTTTAGAGGAACACATCTTAATTCCTTTGTGGCATTTCACATGTTTCCTCTGAATCAGGAAATGTATGAAGTGCAGTAAGATCCTTCTGTCCCTACCATTTCACACTATCTGCTGCTCAGACAAGGCTTTTTTGGCTTTGAAGGGCTCATTTTAGACTGCTGAGGTGAGTTCCCCACATCAGTGATCAGGCAATTTCACCAAATGAGTAATCAAGGAGAAATTTTCTAGAGGAGCATCACTGACCATCTCCCCTTGCCATTCTGTTGTTGCCCCACCTTTTTTTCTGTTAACTGAAGCACTGGCTCTCAATAATTACTTGGCACTGGCCAAAAAATTATGTAGAAATAAAATCTGAAGGTCTAGTTTTTTCCTAAGAAGCACTTTAGACCAGCAGTATGCATGCAGAATGTCCCTATTGTTCACTGAGAACACAACACTGCTGACACCTGAAGCAAAATACTCACTGTTAGTCCTTTCTCTCCTATTATAATGTTGCCAAATTTTGGTCCCAGCAGGGCTGGGAAAAAGCTGAGATAATTTGAAAATTTTCCTTATCCATTAAAATATAAAGGAACTGACTTTTTAAAGGCTCGTTTGGAAAGTTTTCTTGTGGCCTGCGGAAGGAAACAAGTTAATGGAACTGAAAACGTTTAACTGCACTTGAACTAAAAACACTATGTCGGCTACAATCTGGTGGAAACCCTAGAACACAGAGCTGCCTAATGGCTTCTTTGATTTGACACCTACTCTGCTTGGGGGTCTGTTCTGCAGGGCTTGTGGCAAACCTACAACTGAATGCTATCCACTTTGTAGAGGTACTACCTTTCTTCAAGGCTCCTCTTTTTTTTTTTCTTTTTTCTTTTTTTTTCTTTTCCCAGATTTCTCTTCTCTCCTTGCTCTCTCCTCACCCAAAGAGGCTCACTGTGGACAGTACTTCAGCCTGGAGTGTTCAGGGAACACTGCCTATTCTGCCTATTTCTCTAACTTACCATTCTCTGGCTATGTGGACACCTTGTGCTAAAGGCACTCTTGGGTACACAGTCTGGATGTGACACTGACTGACAGAGGGTAACACAGGAGACAAGTCGATGCAGCACCTTTCCACCTGCAGCAAATTCCCTTGAAAGTACTCTCTGCTTCTCCTGCCTTTCTTCCCCAAGCCAGACATTTTTCCTCTGAAATGCGCAGAAAGCACAGTTTCAGAGACTCAACACAGACACAAGAACTTGTACACTGAAAACAACCATGAGTATAAAAGAGGAACTGAGAAAAATCATGGTGATTCTGAACTGGAAGAAGAGACTGCCTTCCTGACAGAGACAACTGGGTAAAATTTTCATTTAGGTAAAATCTTTCCAGCAAACAATATCACTGTATCATTGGGAACATGCTGGCAGCTAATGCATTATTGCCGGTGTGGGTTCTTCATGGCTTATGTTCAGTAATAATTAAACTCTTCAAATCCACTCAGGAAATGTCTGGGTTTGCCTCTTGTACTGTCTAGAGCTTTGATATGAAATGCCAGCCATGAACAAAGCTCACATTTATTAGCTGCCTTTGGCATGTGGCAATTTGAAAGAATGAAGGAAGCCCTTCACATCAGTATTTTTAACAGATATGGCTATTACTCGTACGTGAAGAGAGAAGGGTCTTGTGTTTGTTCTAGTGCCAGCCTTGAGAAACTAATTACTAACTGTTCTATATGCTTAGCTTTCTTAAGCTCAGAGTGTACACTGTATCATACCTGGACACATGCTCTCCACTGAGTTACTCAGCAAAGAATCTGAAAATATGGCTGAACTGGAACTTGGAATGGGGTGTTTACTGAATCCAACTTCAAGTTTTGCAGACCACAGAACTGAACCAGATGCCATAGTTCTTGTCTATGCCAGTAACGCGTAAGTCAGGAGTAACAGTCAAACAAGATGCTATTGGCTTCTGAAGGTGCTTGCTTTACGTCCCAGAAAATTTTTCAGCTAATAGGCTCTTTGTGGCTACATTTTGCAGACTATTTAAAAATCAGCTGATTTATTCTCAGGAGATACTAGATACTGCTGTCAATTTCCTGAGTTTCTCAGCACTTACTTGGGTGCCTGTTATCCTTTTCACTTGGTTGGCTACAACCATGACATCTTTCGGAGGCACCTCTGTTGGCTTACAGGTGTATGTAAAGTTTAGTGTCTCCCCTGAAATGATATCTAACTCTCACTCTCACCTGGAAGCCAAAGTCAGTATGCCAGGATGTCCACGTTGTGGTCCTTGTCCTATATCCTGTATGTTCTATATCCTGGACTTCTCTTATGAGACAGTACTACTGAAGATAACATAGTATCCCTCTTCTGGGATACAGACATTGAATACAGACCATTGGAGGTTGCATGGCCTCAAGATGCAAATTTAGTAACTTCCAGGTGTGTTATGTATAGTGCTTCCTCCAAAATTTATTGTAACCACAACTGGTAGTGTCTTTCCATTTATATGAGCAATGGATATTTGTACCATGTCTTGACATTGCTTTTACTGCCTTCAATTCGCCAGCAAAGCAACAGTGCCATTCATGATCATTCAACTGCTGTGACTGCCAGTTGCCACCAAGAGCAAAATGGGATAGATTGCCTCACAGAAGCCTTCATTCAGGCCTATGCAGGTATCTGCTCAATTTAATGGGGGCAAATGAAATCTGAAATGAAGAGTGAGAAATGCAGTTGAACTTAATGAGATGGTGCCTGGGCTTTTTGAAAGTGAGATGCTGAATAAAAATACAACCACCCTTTGTGCAAGTTTCTGATACTTGAGGTATGTCTGCCTGTCAGTCTCTTACTGGAGTTCTTGCTGCATTCGGCAGATAATGGATGAAGCAGATCTGACAAAGGATGGAACAAGGCCTTAAATTCTTTCTCTGATTGTATGTTTTATTTTTTATTTGCCTAGTAACACATCTAAGTGATTGTCAGCTGAACAAAACGTTATCTGTGTTCTAAGCACACTTGTGTTCTTCCCCAGTTGCCATGAAGACACAAACAGAAGTGACTTTTAGAGCTTGTGCAGGGAGTAAGATGGACCCTGCTAGCCTACTTCTGACAGAATCGTTTAGCCACGCTCTGCACTTTCAGTGACACAGGTTTAGTTACTTGCGTGTATCTCGTTACACACAAATTTTGTGATTACAGCTGCTGCAGTTAAGAAATGCCTCATGGTGCCCTTGAAAACCAATCTTACATTAATAATACACCTAAGTAAAATCTCATGGGAAGTTTTACTGCATTTTTCCTGTAAATGGAGCCTTGCCTATTACACTCAGCACAACTGGGTGAGTTAATGTTTTGTACCTGTTTCCCCATTCTCTGCGCTCTCTCCTGGGGACATGTGGTGGTGCCTTTGGCTTCTGCTTTGATAGACAATTTCACAGTCACGAGAAGGAGCCCCTCACAGCTGAACAGTTGTATGCACCTGTTTTGAATGTAAGATATACAGAGGGATTTGAACAGGCATAGACTCTATCAGTCTGGCAGCTGATAGAACATCTTTCTCTGAAAACAGAGGGAGAAAATTCTGGTTTGCTTTAGCTAGCAGTGCCTTGCCGGGCAAACTGAGTGGTTTGGTGTCAATCACCAGGCAGAAGGACAAGGAGACTGGTTGACAGGAGCCTGCCTGATATGAGCCATACCCTGGCCAAACCAGCCAAGCAGCTTCTGCCCCTCCTCACTGTGTCTGTATGAAAACCAGGGACTGGCACTGGCAGATCATTCACACCACACTTATGTCCCTGCCCATGGCCTCACTTCAACCTGCTGCCCACCCGAAAGACAACCCCATGGTGGCACAGCTGCCCTCCTGCTTCCTCAGAGCCCACTTCCCTTCCAGCCCTGCCTTAAGTGCTGATGCCTGCCAATAGCCTTGAGGTCCAGCCTTGAGCCTGTGGTGGCCTGTCCTTCTCAGATGGTGCAGGAGACGCTTCAGCCCAAAAAGGTTCCCTAATGATGGCAGCAGGGGTGAGCTGCCATAAGGCCTGCTTCAAGGGCTGGGATTCTTGCCTCCTTCCAAGCCTGGGACTCAAAGGCTGCTCCAGCCTCCTGGATATCCCTTAGTTGTGTGTCAGCTATTCAGTCCCTGACCCCTGCCCATGCTCTGCAGGCAGTGAGCAGCACCTCTTGCTGAAGGGAAAAGGAAACCCTTCCTCTGCCTTCCCACACGGACATTTTGCCTCTAGCCAGCTGCACTGGGTTTGGGTTTTTTCAACCAAGTTCTGCCATGCTTTGCTGTGTGCTGGTGCCATTGGTCTGGGAGCACCCAAGATGGGCAGAGCAGGTGGGTGAGCCACTGGGGAGGTGAAGGCTTGGCCAGGTTGCTCTGCCAGGTGTCTCAGTGAGTGTCTGCTTGCCATGGTGGGAAGGTGGATGGGAAGCACCTGTGGAGGCCTGCAGTACAAGATGAGAGGGGCTGCTGGTCTGGGGCAGGGCAGGCACAAAAGGGTCTCTGTGTATCTTTCTTCTGAGGACCTGCGTGATGTTTTTGGGGACCTCCACCTCCCAGGAGGCAGGGCCCATAGAGAAGTGTAGTGAGGGTTTTGAAGCAGGAATCGCTCAGCTCGCCAAAGAGGGGGAGAGGCTTGAGACCACAGGCAGGGCAAACACAGGTGTGGAGGTCTGTGAGGTTCCTGCTGGACTTGAGAGTTTCTCTTTTCAACCACCTACTCCACCATGAGTGCTGTGTTTTGTCGGAGTCATGTCTACAGAGATGTGAAATTACAGCATGGGATTCTGTGTGGGATTTTGTACTTACGTCCCCTTACTTTGATACTGATTTCTTCATTCCAGTGACAGATTTTACCAGTGCTTGTGATGATATAGAATATGTGGACTGCCCAAGCATTTTGCATTGTTGTTACAAGTCCTAAAATGTAGATATGCATCTCTGGCAGGATAATTTGCACCATTCCACCCATGGCAGGTTTTAAACACCCTCTGCAGTCCCTTCAGAAGAAAAGACAAGATGCTGATATGCTGAGCAGGTCCTGGAGCCTGCAGACAAGTAGTATGAAGAAAGTGGTATGAGGTCCTGCTCTTCTCTGCAGCTAAGTTATCTGTGTTAGCTTTCAATATGAGGATCCTCTGCTCACTTAGCATGTAGACTCTGAAGTCTCTAATTGCAGCTAGGCACCTCTGATCTGATCCTTCTGTTTTTCATATGAAGTGGCCAGACAAGGAGGAGACAGTGATGATGGGTCTAATCACTGTGATTAATCCACCTTGCAGGATACTTTAATAAGCATGTTTAAAAGAAGTTAGAAAGGGATTATCTCTGAGGTTTCATTGACCCAAAGTTGTGGTTAAAGATTAGTAGTGTTCTTCAAGTAGTAACTTGCATTATCAAGATAAATGTCTTCAGCTGAGAAAGGCTGGTGTGGGAAGCATTTCTATTTCATATCAGCAGGAGCATTAAACAAGCCCTAAAGCTTATCTCTTATGTTTAATTCTTGCCCAACTGTGTAACCGTGTGAACTCAGTTGCTTCATTTTCTTTTTCAGATTTGATAATTAGAAAACCAGAATGACACAATTGTACTACACATGCTGAAGTAAGCCAGTGATGATTTATGCCTGGAGAAAGTGCTTTTGTCACATTACTTCCTTGTCAAGTTATTTTTGCACAGGTGGATTTTCCTTCCTAGCAGAAGGTGGAAGCTATTTAGTACCTGAAACGAAACTATTATTTCATTCTCACTACAGTATTTCATTCTGTAGTGAGAACTTTCTAGTGATTTAGCACGTTATTCCTGTTTATCTACTAAGCAGAAGAACACATATAATTATTTGTTCAAAATAGCTTGAAACCATGTTCCAAATACGTCAATTGATGCATGGTGTAATTTTATTTCATGTATATAGGTGTGGTGGTTTGATCCTGGCTGGAGGCCAGACGCCCACCAAAGTTGGTCTATCACTCCCCTTTTCAGCTGTACAGGGAAGAAAATATATATTGAGAGACTCAGGAGTCGAGATAAGGACAGGGAGAGATCATTCTGAGGTGCAGTCATAAATCATAGAATGTCTCTCAGTCTCTCAAGCCCAGGCTGCTCCAGCCTGGTCCTCCATGGAGTCACTTTTAATACTAAGCCAAGCAGACCATTGCTGGGGAAGCTGATCTTTCAATTTTAAACCGAGTTACTTACATTTAACAGTCACCAAGGTTATGTGTGGCAGACATTCTGTGCAAGTAAACAAAAAATTTTTGTTCTGCTTTGAACACATTCAAAATTTCCAATAAAAACTACTTAAAGTATTATATTTTTTGACAGATTTTAAAGTTTAGTGACTTGGCATGTTTTGGCAGGATGTATTTATTACTGCATAATACCTGTCATATTCTTTTGTACCACAGGTGTATGTCTCAAGGTGTCAAAGGGATTTGCAGAGCTATGCACAAGAAACTCATTATTAATCATCCATATGTGATACAGAGGTCACACAAAAATGTAAAGAGCTTTTTCCTTAGCTGCCTGATCTGTTAACTACTGTTTAGGTCTGTGACAGTGGTTCTGACCTCAGGGAAGAATTTTCTCACCCATTCCGCCACACCTTTCTCAACCTCTCCCTTTAAAATAGGAACAAATATAATAATTTAGCTGTTAGCTGTTTGTTACTGCTTGGTGTGTAGTTTCATCTGATAAATATACAATGCCTATTATGGTGTTCTTTTTTGTTTGGGGTTTTTTTTGTTTAGTTGGTTGGGTTTTTGTCCTGTGGCAAATGAAACACTCTATACAATGCCATACAGATCACAGAACTGGATAATGAGTCATTTCTACACTTCTTCAAATCCAAATAGCTTCTGTAATATAGACCCTGTTCTGTAGCTCTAAGTCACCCCAGTAACTCTTCTCTTTCTGCAGACAATGGCATGATTTGAGCATTTATGGTCATATGGGTTGAAATCAAAGAGGGGGTGCATCCCTCTGTAGAACACTGTATGACCTCTGGTAGAAGTGAAGGTTCAAGTTTTGGAGGGCAAGGATGGTGTGACCCTTGGAGTAGCTTCACTTCTACTGAGCTCTTGAATATATTTCCTGCTCATTTGTCCATGATCTCTCTGGAAAGCATCCCATGGCCTAAAGAGGATTTGAGGCCTGATGCATATATGTAATATTTTAGCTCTTCCAGCTACTGTATTCACTTACATGGAAGAGCATGTATTTTGGACAATCCTGTATTTCTATTCAATAGAACATTTAGTCAGAACTGACGTTTAGAGATAACAAAATGACTCATTTTATAGTTGTACTTCTGTTGATATTTAACAGCTTTGCCAGATGATTGTCTACCCCAGGTTAGGAGAAGCCAAGGAGATGTATGAGTGAGTCAACATCAAGATTAGGTGTGTCATTAGTTCTGTCCTACATGTTCTTTTTTAAAATTTTTTTTTCTTCCCCCCCCCCCCCCCCGAGGTTTTGACCTGCTGGAAGGTATGCAAGTGCTTTCTTAATTGAAATTGGAATGCACTTAGAGTTCTAGATTTTTGAGGTATCTTGCTGTGTGATTGCATCACTACTGAAAATAGCTTTTTAATTTCTGATTGAAAGCTCTCTCATTTCCACTCTTCCCCCCCTTTCTCTTGGAGTGGACTGACTCCTCTCTCACTCTGAAAAACTAGAATACTGAGTTTCTGGCAAGGCTGGAGTGTAACTAAGAAAGAAAACATGCTTTTCCAGTCAGAAAAAGAACCTCTAACCCCACTCCCCCAATCCCCCTCTAATTCTGGATTGGCAGCAATAATAATAACTATTAATTCCAAGTGTTATGAGCCAAATATCATTTGGGTGAGTATTGTTTCCCAGTGCTATTATGCAGGAAGCAAGCAAAACCAGAAGCCTGGCTATAGATATAGACAGTGAATTTACCTGTAAAGAATAAATTGATACTCAAACAGGAACACAAATTGGCATGGACTAAGCAGTGCTGGTGTGGATTAAGCTATCTATTTTAACACATCAAATCAAAAGACAGTGTCTGAACGATTAACAAAGAAATATGACTATGTATGTAAGTTTGATTCATGTGTGCACTGACTGATCAAAAAACCCACTTTTTTTTAATGTCTCACACCTAATCTTTGTGCTGTTGATACCTCTTCTCGTAGGCTCTTTGTGTGAGTAGGCATGAATTCCACTCCAATATTGGTCACAGGTGCACATGGGGGGACAGGGAGGAAGGAAGGGGCAGTGGATTTCACAAAAAGCGTGTTCAGTTGGAGAGTAATGGTATCTGGGAAACAGTAGAAACCATGTAGCTGTTTCTGAATAGCAATCACCCATTTCCCAGAACTGTTGGTCTTAGTGAAGAGACGCACTAAGGCTCCCTGCTTTCTCTAAACACAAAAATGCTCCTTTCTGTATATTAGTATTGTCATCTTTCTTTGTATTGGAGCAGTGAAAGGAGGAGCTCATTGTCCAGAATGCACTCAGACTAGAATTAGTGAGTTATATGGGAAAGGGCAGAAGCTTTTCCAGCTTAAGGCACCTTCATGTTCATCTAACCATGTTTGCACTGTAGACAACCCAAGTACAAATCTCTTGGTTGAAAAAGGGACACCTTGAGCTGACATCATTCCCCAGTACAAGAACAGAGCACAGGCCAGGCCAATGTCTTTCAGCAGGACATGATGACACGGTTTCTATCTCCCGTTCCCTACTTGAAGCACCTATACCAAAGCATTGTCTACAGAACTGTGGGGAAAGCACCCTGGGATATTGTATGGGACATATTCTACTCAGACCTAACTTACAGGCAGAATATTGAGGGTACTCTCTTTTCTGCCTATTGACATGGAACATTCTCAAAGCCCAAAATGTCATGTGCACAGCCTTTTATCTGTCTTGGTAACCCTTTGCTGGACTTGCTTCAGTCTCACAGTATCTCTGTTGTACAAGGAGTTCCAAAACTGAACACAAGATTCCTACTTGTGGCCTCACAACTTCCAAGCAGAGGAAACAGCTGTTTGTCTTAACCCATCCAATCCATACATGCCCCAGGCTGGACACGAGGATGCCGTGAGAGAAATTGTCAAAAGCCTTGCTACTTCCCGGGTTAATGACATCTGCTTTTCTCTCCCTATCAACAGACCCAGGTGCTTCACTATAGGAGACATTAAAGCTGGTCAGGCATGGTTTGTGGATCAGTAAATCCACTACTTTCAGGTAGCATTGCTTACTTGGACAAACCCTGTACTAAAAGTTGGAGCCAAGTTTATAAAAACACTTTCAGTCAACAAATCCTGCCATTAACTAAGGAAACCTATAAAGAGGTGTACTTCAAGAGCACTTGTATTATTGTACTTATTTAAATACTCTGGGTGCGTACTTTTCTTTTACATTTGTATATAAATCTCTCTCATAAATTTTTTTTACATGCTGTTTGACTCAGAGGATAGTCAGACGTTAAAAGGTGGTTTTCACCTCAGTATTAGCACTGCAAAGTGAGGTGTGCACTCAGGATTATACAATGAAGGAGAGGCTCCTTCTTTGGCTTGTCTCCCTAACCCCTTTCAACCTCACCCACAAGTGCAATTTTCCCCACCCCTTAGTAACAACTGAGCAGAGCTGAACAGGGAGCTGTTGACAGCTTGTTGCAAGACGGATTCAGAATCAGCTAGTTTATGCAGCCAGTTTCCACTTCCTGAGACTGAGTTTGCAGCTGTGTTCATGTCTTCAGCAGTAAATAGAAGAAAAGGTTGATAGAAATGCTTCAAAATTGTTTTTAACTCATTTCTATTATGGTAGAGCAGGGAGGCCAAATGGACTGTGGAGTCAGAGAGTTTGGTGCTGATGCTGTGTAGGACCTAACTTGCCCTTCTCCAGAGAGGATTCAGTGCAAAAAGAGACTGTGGAAGAAAGAAGCAGTATAGGAAATACCCTGTTGCTGATCTAAAAAACTTGTTGTAGGGTGGTTTATGTACGTATTTGTTTGGTTAGGTTTTTTTAGTAATACAGTAATATGTCTCCCACACAGTATAATATGTGTCATGTCACAGAAAGGGAAGTTACTTATCAACAGCTGGTGTTCTTTCTGGGCTATATTTCGTATGTGCACATATTTATATATTTCCTGTGTACTTGTATACTGTAAGTACACTGATGCTGTAAAGACCGTAGCAACTTCTGAGAAACTTTTCCTGTCTTCTGCAGAGAGGCCACAGAAGTATTCCGACTTCTGCTGTGTATCATTATTGTGTGATTATTGATCCAACTTACTGATTTCATAGCAAGTGAGTCTGTCATCCAGTTTGACAATTTGAATATAAAGATTTGTATCTGCATGGACACAAACAGCCACAACGACCTTCAAGTGGGTTTCTGTTGTGTCATCAAAGGGCAGTGAGCTCTCTTCTAACATCTGGGGCTTGCAGCAGTGCCCTAAATCTGGGTGCACAAACTGGTGAACTGTCTGGCTCCGGTGCAACTTTTGGGACTTGAAGGGAATCCTCAAGGAAACCTTGTCTGGAAAGATGAGTGTTAGAGAGATCTGCCTTCAATATTTGTATTGTCCTTACTTTCTTTGCTGGAGAAATAAATGCCAGAAAAGCTACTTCATGAAGAGAGGAAAAAAAAATAATCCTGGAGTGGCTAAATGCTAGGAGTTCTCTTTTTGATCCCACTTTACTCTTATCCCTTGGGAAAACTTTTCTGAGAGTCAACTGATGTCAGACCTTTCAGTGATCAGTTTTCCTGCACAGGGGCAGAGTCCACATATTGCTAGATTTCTTATGGTATCATCCATTGTAATCTGATAATGGGAGTCTAGGGGCTTGTCTCTACCCATACCTGATCAGTTAGAAACTGTGGAATATCAAGTGAAATTAGTATGTCGAGCAATGTCCCGCAAAGAATTCCTCTGTCCACACTTAGTGCAACAGGGTGACTCTAGAGCCAAGGTTTGTACCAGGACTAACAGGAAGTCAGCCTCATCTTACGTAAAATGCACGAGAGAAACAGATTCTAGTACACTCTGTAACACAGTTTCTATGTTGTCAGTCATCTAATGAAATGTCCAAAACTTGAATTCATTCAGTGGAATGGCTGGTTTCACACCATGCTGTAATGCACAAATCATAAGGAACTGGTGCGGCTTTCTTCTCAGAGGGGATTTCCTAATAGAGGAACAGAATATTACTCCTAAAGCTTTGCTATTTCTGTTGACTCACCACATAGAAGGAATTTCTATCTACAGATCTCCTCATCTTGAATTCCTATTGTAAAAATAAATAAACAGGATATATACCCTCTTGTTTAATCAATTATATTTATTTGACTTTTAAGCTTTCTTAAAGGAAACAGAAAGTTTTTCAAGTGTTTGAAATTTCAACATACCAGTTCTACACCTCTCATAGTACCAATTGCTCTGCTGCACTCATTAACTTGAAACCTCTCTATTGCAGAAGTGGACAGATTTCTAGCCTCTCAGTAGTAGTATTCAGAGCATAGAGTTCAGGAACTCTTTTGTGTAAGTACTTCAAGCCCGATATCTGACCGCTTGGTTTCTCATGTAGTCAAATCATGTTTGTAGAATGCTCTGAAAATCTCAAATAGCAGGCGCTATAGAAATGCAGACTTTAAGGTTGTGTTTCATAATGCTTAGAGCATTGAAGTCAAATGAGTTTGCCAGTATCAGCACTGTCATGGAGGGCTTGGAGTTTGCTCTGCTAATTGTTAATATTAAAATTATTTTAATATTGTTTTATTTACTAGTGACCGTAGCTACACTTGTTATCCTGTGCACACTACACTTTAAATGGTTTCCTGACAGCTTCATGTTGTCATGCTGTACTCCAGCAGTACCTGCCTGATTGTAAAAGTGCTTATGGCCTTTCCTCCTTACTTAAAACACTTCAGTACCTTGCTAACCTGTAATTCTCACTATCAACAGCATGTTGACGTGCAGGTTATCTAGATCCCTGAAGTGGCTATGGCATTATCAGTAAATTGGTATGACTTTTCAAAGTCATAGAGATACCGCTGAGCACAGAGCGTTCAGTGTTTCTGCTAAACTACCACTGTTTCAAAAAGCAGCAAAATGCTTAAATACTTGCCAGATTCACGAGGAGGGCTGTTGCCATAACTAGATTGAAAAACACATTCTGAATAAAGGTTCCAGGTATTGTGTCTGCTGTTTGGTTTGCACTTTCTCAGGTGTATTTCTTTTGTAGGACTCACACAGGATTGTGAAGATTTTTTTTAATTTAAATTAATTGGTGTTTTAGAGAAGGTTCATTAGCTAAATTTCCTTAGAATAAAATCCCTTTACTGAATCAACTGCTTCTGGGACTACCCTTGCTAGATGAAGATGCCAACTTATGTGTATTTTGAAAGCTATGGACACAGAAGACTGGTGGAAGAGGTAGTTTCCAAAGCCACAAGGTAGGCTAGAAGTTTATTAATTATCCCTCTGGAGATCAAATCAAACCAAATTCAAGAAAGTGAGGAAAACGAAGAGCATCCTAAAGAGCTGAGACACAACGAAATACAAGCAGGGAACAAATTTTAGTCATTGATCTCCCATTGGAGTCTACAAAAGGTGGCAGTAACAAGGAAACAAAGCATTCCATTATATTCAATGATAACAATGAACAAAACAAGAAAATGGGTCCCATTCTCCTCTTGTTAATTCTGGCAGGCCCCAGAAGAGTAATTTGCATTCCAGCTAAGCCCTTGCTGTTGCCATACCTGACTTGCAAAATGGTTCCTTCCAAATAATGTTGGAACAGGCACTCATAGCTGAAGCTGAAGCATAGCTGCCCTTGTCTTAGCTGAGAAAGGAGCTTGATGGCTTTGAGTTGCCCCAGAGCAAGATCACAGGCAAATCAAAAGTCATTCCTTAAGCCAGATTGTCCTTCACAGACTTTGGCAAAGCACTAAAAAGTTGGGTATCCTGGTTGGGAGGGTAGCAAGACAAGGCTGATTAAGCTATCTGTGCCCTATTTGCAAATGTTGCTGGCTTCTTGTTCCCACACCTGTGTTGCACAGGGTCATTTTTTTATGTAGCTCTGGAGTACAAAAAGGGATTGTGCTGCTATGCCAGGTACATTGAGCAGTCATTACAGGCAATTATTTTTTTTTCAAAATCCACAAAGCTTGGGACTGTTATTTCATAGGGATTAAAAAAAGCAGCTGGAAGCATTCAATAAACCACATTCTCATGGAATTAACTTTGTCACTAATTGTAGTAATTGGCATGGGCATTGTCTTGTGGTACTGAGCATAGGCAGAAAGGTGGGAGAGTCATGTTGTATATTTATATAGATGTTGTGCACACCTTCAGGGTAATCTCTGTCATAGCGCATATAATACTTATATTTGTATAATTATATGCATCACTTGATTTTACATATACTTACTCCTTTGAAGTTGTTAATTATGTTGTCATCTACCTAATCTATGCCCTCATTCACGTTATTTAAGGAGGAAAGAGCACAGACTTTCTCTGGGATGATTCTCTGTAAAGGCCTCATGTCTAGAAAAAAAGGTTGTAGCTGTCTTTTGACTTGTGAGTAAAAGTAGGAATTCTTTGTGAATTATTACTCTAAGCAGTGTAATTTTGAGCCAGTTGTTTTCTCTGGCCTTTCAGTCCAGGAACAGTCTATAGCTGTCTTCTATTTCTCAATATTTGTGTTGATGGTGATCTTTTGGCACCTCCATATTTTTTTTTTCTTTCTTCCTATTTCTAGAAAAACAGACTCCTTTTCTGCAAAATCTTGACCTTGGGCCTTCTGTACAGTCACATAAAGCTAATCACAGCTTTTTGTGAAAAAGCTGATGGAAGGCTGGAATCCTTGTCCTGGATGTGGTAGTATTCTCTGCATTGTTTTGTGGTAGAGCTAATACCTTCTAATGGAAGATGTGTAGGTATGAAAAAGGGTAGCCTAAAAGGGAACAAGGTTTTCTTGCATAATTACCTAAGTTACATATGAGAGAATGATCAACCTAGAGGAGTCTCTGGGAAAAATATTACTCCATTGATAGGTTTTTAACATTTTTTCTCCTATTTTTTTTTCCCTGGCTTGAGAACACAACTGTTGCAAAAAAAGAAAATAATGTGTTTGCATGAAAAGAAGCTCTCCCTGAAAAGTGTGTGGATTTCCCTGAAATTACTGGGGATAGGTTATCACAACAGTTCTTTCCCAAATACTGTAAAATAGGGGGCGTTTTGCCTTTATAATTGTGCAATTTAATGCAGTTAGGAAATATGTGTTACAATTCAGACAAGAGCAAAACCAAAACTTATCAGCCTTTCTGCAATCAAAGTTGCCTTAAGACTGATTTCCCTCCCCCCTCACCCCTGCCAATATTTTGTATCACAGGTTCTCTGGAGAGAGGTTGCATTTTGAGTCCTGAGTTAGTGTGAGGTAAAAGTTCAAAGTCTTTAATCACCACAGAACTTCCTGTGGCTCTCATACCTGCTGACACTTTTGGAAATGCTGGGCCAAACAAGTTTTCAGAGTCATGTGGTTGACTTCTATGGACTAAGGCTGGTAAGAGGAGAAAGTGAATTATAAAATATACTTCTTAAAAATACCATGAAAGACTGTAGAAAAAAGGTGTGTATTGAAAGAGTTCTTTGTTCCAGTATGCAGTAGGTGAAGTAAAAGAATTGATCATGGGGCTAGATCGAGAGTATCACAGTTCTGATTTTGGACTATATTGGTGGAACAATTAAAACTAGCTCAAAATTTGATGCTGGTTTTTATAGAATCATAGAATGTATAGGGCAGGAAGGGACATTTAAAGGTCATCTAGTCCACCCCCCCTGCAGTAAGCAGGAACATCTTCACTAGATCAGGTGGCCATCAGGGGGCCCAGAGTCCCATCAAACATGACCTTGAATATTTCTGTCTCTGGGCAACCTGTTCTCATGATCTACCACCCTCATACTGAAGAACTTTTTCCTAATATCCATCCTAAATCTACCCTTTTCTAATTTAAAACCATTACCCCTTGTCCTAGTGCTCTATTCCCTCATGAACAGTTCCTCACCAGCTTTCTTATAGGCACCTTTCAGGTACTGGAAGGCCGCTATAAGGTCCCACCGGAGCCTTCTCTTCTTCAGGCTGAACAAGCCCAACTGTCTCACCCTGTCTACACAGAAGAGGTGCGCCACCCCTTTGATCCTTTTTGTGTCCCTCCTCTGGATACGCTCCAACAGGTCCATGTCCTTCTTGTGTTGAGGGCCAAAGCTGGATGCAGTATAACAGGTGAGGTCTCATCAAAGCAGAGTAGTGGGGCAGAGTCACCTCTCTCGATCTGCTGGCCACACTTCTTTGATGCAGCCCAAGATGTGGTTGGCCTCCTGGGCTGCAGATGCACATTGGTGGCTCATGTCCAGCTTCTCATCCATGAGTACCCCTAAGTCCTTTTCCTCAGGGCTGCTTTCTAGCACATCATCTCCTAACCTGTATGAATAATGGGGATTGTCCTGACCCAGGTGCAGGACCCTACACTTGGCTTTGTTGAACCTCATGTGGTTCACATGCACTGAGGTTTTGCACTGATACTTGTTTCACAAAAGACACTGAAGCTGCATCATGACCTGACAGCCCTGCCAATCTAATAACTGGCAGCTACCATGAAGGGCCATCCAAGCCTCTTCTCTAGCTGTATGCCTTATGTGCCTAGCAGTTGTTTCAAATTCCATGACTCTGTGGCCTCAGTGAGAGTCAGTTCAGCTGGCAGAGACTACTAAACTGGATCCTTCAAAAAAGATGAAAAATTGTTGAAAATAGTTTCCTGATAGGTCAATTAATTTGGTCAGCTCCCTTTTGTGGCTGCATTATTCAACCAGTACACAAGCAGAGGGCAGGGGAGCATACAGCTCCTTTCAGCATCCATGTCAGCTTTGATATAGCCGTGAAGCACATACTGAATGTAAGAAATCTCCTTTTTTGCTAATCTTAGCAGCATAAAACTACTGCCCCCCATGAGTGATAAGCCATAAGCTTAATATGTACACATGGTGTCATAGTTTAACCCTGTGGACAGCTAAAACAACCTCACAGTCATTTGTTCACTTCCACCTGCTGCAGTGCAATGGGGGAGAAAATTGGGAGGGTGGGGGGCGATGATAAAGACAGTTTAATATGACAGAAAAGGAAGACAATAATAATCACAGAATAGTTTGGGTTAGAAGGGACCTTAAAGATCATCTAGTTCCATCCCCCTGCCTTGAACAGAGACACCCTCCACTAGACCAGGTTGCCAAAGCCCCATCCAACCTGGCCTTGAACGCATCCAATGATGGGGCATCCAGAACTTCACTGAGAAAACTGTTCCAATGTCTCTGTGTTGTTTCAAGACTTTGAACTTTTTTTCTTCTGATGTTCTCCATGACAGCTATGTTTCTGCATCCACAGGAACCTCAGTGATGCTAAGAATTCCTATTTTTTTTGGGGAAAAAAAAATCAGAATTAGGAGAATGAAGTGTGAAGAGGGAAACAGAGTAGTTGGAGGAATCCGTGCCAGTAGCCACATTCACAGCAGCCTGATCTCCCTGTCTTCCATAATATTCTGTTGGTTTATGAGAAAGGCATTAGATTCCATGCAGCAAGCCTCCAAGACAGGAGGATATTCCTTGCAAGTCACTGTTCTAGTTTTGGATAACTGCTCTATGTAATTAAGTTATATTGTTATTGTTGGCAGTCATCTCTGGCTGAGTGCTGTCTTTTTAATTCTACCCTGGAACCCACAGCTAATTTCTTAATTGCCATCTATAGTTTATGATTAACATGGGTATTTGTTCTCTGCCAGTGGATTATTTGAATGTTTCTGAAGCAGACACTGTATCAGTGATGCTGCTTGGTGGAGAATTGGACTTTCTTGTTTGGAGTAATTCCCTCTTATTCCATTTCCTGCAAGACTTACAGGGACAATTTTTCTATGCAGCTTTATGTACGACTGTATTAGAAATTCCCTGATAGAGCTATAACCAAACCGCTGCATCTGCACAGCACAGAAGAAATTCAAGAAAGGTTACTAATGAAGTCCCAGAAGCAGCACAGTCTCGTTAGTATTATAGTGCTATCTTTTTTTTTCAGGACTATTTCAAGC
Organism: Zapornia atra; assembly: GCA_013400835.1. Lineage (NCBI taxonomy): Eukaryota > Metazoa > Chordata > Aves > Gruiformes > Rallidae > Zapornia > Zapornia atra. Next base: position 8,013 of record VZTU01034109.1, on the reverse strand, counting down.
ATCTTGATCATTGGGGCTTTCCTGATTCTGGTTGTAGAGCCAGCTGGGCTGGTCCTATCTCAGGTATCTCTCTCTGGAGCACTACTGGGTGAACAGACATAATCTCTGATGATGGTATGCTTTTATTTTTGTGCCGTGTGCAATGCAGAACATACATCCCCTCTCCCAGGAGAGATACCTCCCCTCCTGCATAGAAAGCTTCTGTTTTCTACTATGCTTGTTTCCAGAGTAGACCATCTGCACAAATCCATGAGAAGCCTGTTTGGAAGCTGCAGAGTTTCCAAGTGAACTCTGGGTTGTTGCGACTCTATTTCTGATTCTTTGCCTGTAATGTTTGCTATTTTCCTGGTATTTTGTACTTGATTTCTCTTCCATTTGCTCTTTCCATGATAATGCAATACAAGTCTGGGAAGGTAAATGTGTGTGTCATCTCATCAGAGCTAGTTAGTTAAAGCGCACTTATTACCTCTGCAGCTTTACTCAGTACCGTGCCTCATTGCCCCTCCACAAAAGGGACTATGCTTTGCCAACTTTAAACAGGAGTAGTTTCTAGGAAACTCATTTTCTTTCATTACAAGCTTGACACTTGTTTAACAACACTTGTGGGTTCGGTTTTTTTTAAGCCTTAAGCTCACATAGGAACGCAGGGTTTCAGCATTCCTAGTTCTTCTGTCCTAAATTTCTAAAATGAGGCAAAAAGTATTTAAACATAAACTTCAAAATTCCCCAAATCTAGGAGGCAAATAGAGGCACATCTTGCCCATCTTTATTTTCTTGTTTCTTTTTTTTTTTTTTTCCAAAGCAAGATTGTGATTTTTCTTAGTCTGATTGAGCTGAACTTTGGATAGATAGGTGTGGGGAGATAGAAGTCAAAGGAGTTCAAGGCTCTTGTGAATTGTTTCTCTGTGGCAGACAACAAAAAGGGTTTTTTCAAACACATTAACAACAAGAGGAGGACCAAAGAGAACATTGGTCCATTACTCAATGGGAACAGTCACCTTACTAACAGGGACACAGAAATCCGAAACACTTAACCCCTTCTTTGCCTGTCTTCAATGCAGTGGATGGGCTCTGGAACTCCACATGCCTCAAGTTGGAGGACCATGACTGTGGTAATGATAAACTCCTAGTGAACACTGAATTTGTGGGTGATTTGCTGCTCCACCTGGATCCATAGAAGTCCATGGGCCCTGTTGGGATTCATCTCAGGGTACTCAAGGAGCGGACTGATGTCATTGTGAGACCTCTCTATTATTTTTCAATGGTCTCGGGAACCTGGAGAGGTACCAGTTGTCTGGAAACTGGCAAGTGTTGTCCCAATTTTCAAGAGTAAGAAGGATGACCCTGTGTCACAGTTTTGCGTAGCTGGGTGCTGGGAGAGAATGGGGGCTGCAGAAAATGGCTGCTGTAAGAAGCAGCCAGAAGCTCTCTGCAGGCCCCAAAGAGTAAACATCAGCTATTTCAAGGCCAGAGCTGCTGCTGACCAAGACTGAGCCGATCGGCGATGGTCACAGCGCCTCTGGGAATCACATACAGGAGGAAAAAACCCCACAAGCAGCTGCATTTTGCCACCACAGAATGGAGTGAGAAGATGTAACAAGCTGTGCAGACACCAAGGCCAGGGAGGTGGGGGGAGGACATGCCCCAGGTGCCAGAGAGAAAGATGCCCCTGCAGCTCATGGAGAAACCCAAGGTGGAGCAGGTGTCTCCCCTGCAGCCCATGGAAAAGGCCGAGACCCCACCTGCAGCCCAAGGAGAGGCCCCAACCTGGATGGAGCAGGTGGAGACATACAGAAGACACTGTGACCCATGTTCAGAGCAAGCCCCTGCCAGTACTCGCAGCCCATGGAGAGAGACAGAGACACAGAGATGAGCAAGAGAGAGATTTGTGCTGGAACAGGTTTGCTGTGACCCCGTGGAGGACTGGGACTGAGAGACATTGTGATTTATTACTGCCCACCATAGCAGTGACCCACAGTGGGGCAGCTGGTGGAGAGCTGAAGCCCTGTGGGAAAGGACTCACCTTGGAGAAGTTCGTGGAGGACTGCCTCCCATGGGTGGGACCCCACGGTGCAACAGTGGGAGGGTGTGGAATGAAGCTGCAACAGAAGTTTAGGCTGGATATTAGGAAGGGGTTGTTCACTGAGAGGGTGGTCAGGCACTGGAATAGGCTCCCCAGGGGAGTGGTCAAAGCACCAGGCTTGACTGAATTAAAAAAACTTCTGGATGATGCCCTCAGTCACATGCTCTGACTTGGCTGGCCCTGTGTGGAGTGAGGAGTTGGATTTGATGATCCTTATGGGTACCTTCCAACTCAGGATATTCTGATTCTATGAATAAGGTAACTTTTTTTTGTGATTTTGTGGTCAGGGAGCCACAAAGGTGTCTTAGGTACCTGGGAGTATCCTACTTCTTCCCTCTCTCCGTATTGAACTGAGCCCCAAATGGCCAAGATGCGTACGATATGCTGCTTTTTAGTGAATTTTGTCTCCCCAAAGCATGCTTTAAAATTGTCTCACCAGCTGTGTAATATAGATATGTGCTGTGCATAAAGCCTGCTCTGATTCATTGTCAGGGAGTCATCAAGGAGTGATAATTTCAAAATGGCAGCATGTTTTATGGCCTGAGGGCTCATATATGACTTTGATATCTGTAGTTCCTCTACAAATGAGCAGGAGGACAACAGGACCAGGCATGCCTTTAGTGAAGTATAGGTCAGACTTAGTAAATGGAAACCTAAAGGTATCTGGAAGTCCTGTGTATCACAAGGGAAAAAATTCCTTCCTTCTTGTCAACTGTGTTGTTCAGGGGCCTGCCAGATAGGAAATTTTTATTTCAGTCAAGCTGTGGCTAAATAAATGTTCCCAGCCCTCAGTTTGTCCTGCATAAGAGGTCTCATAACATATAGCTCACATGGTGTGCTAAAAAACAAGTAGCTTCTCAAAGTTACCACAGTTACCGATGTGCATGGTATCTACAGTGGAGGAGCCACATGGCCACCATGTTCCATGAAATGTCCCCTGTACACTGATCTCTTACTGGGGTGAAGGACAGAAATACTCCTGTACTTCCTCAGATTGCTTTCTTACCAAATATTGAGGCAAGGGGGAAATCCAGTTTGTTTCAGCCAGGTCTTCAGTATGGAAGATGTGAGAATGGGGACCCTGGTGGAACATGGGGTGCTGTTTATGTTTCTAATCAAGACAACTTACACTCTTTGAATGTCTAGTTCTATTATAATCTCATTTCCTTATGTTTTATTACCTTCTAATGCTTCTCAGAAGTATTTTTTTCCCTGGGTCACTTTAATGCCTCATAGTCAATAAGTTTTGAGTGTGTTTTCCACATTCTTATACATGTGGAAAGTAGTCGCTACCTAAAGCCATCGCTTTTTCTTTCACTCCCAACACCCACAAAACAATACACATTCTCCCTTACAGTACTGATGTTTTTGGAGGTTCTTGTATTTTATTTTTATTTATTTGTTATTTTAGTACCACAACACGATAAAAGAAGTTATTAACAGTGTTATCCTCTTCCCCTGAATTATGATTTCCCCCAAAAAATCCCAGTTTTGGCTAATAAATGTGCAACTGAGAGTCTGGAAGTGTTGTGTGATGGCTGGCAGAATGTAAAGTCCAGTGTCTTTGAGGATCCCAAAGGAATGCCAAGGATTTAACAAGTGAAAGATACGGCATTTCAATCTCATTATTTCCTAGTGTATCTTTACCTCCTATCTCTAGGTGTAATCTGAGTTTCCTCACAAACTTTGAAAGATAAATGTAAGTAAGTGGTCAGTCAAATCTTGAGTTTATAGGTTGTTAAGATGAGTCAAAAGACATTTAAAGAATTTGAAGAAGGTCGCCAGTATGACAATGGGAATTCTCATATCTTTAAGGCATGTGGTAAAACTTGTTCTGCTTTTCTTCTCAGAAAGCAACTTTCAGTAAAATATATGGCAAGCTGAATTAGAAGTTAGTTTGCTTTTGGGGCACAAATTGTCACAGGTGTAAAGAGAGAAACTGTAGAATTGAGACTGCCTAGCAGAGAGCCTTACCTGGACCACAGCTCTGGTGATAGGCTGTAACGAAACAATCAGCCACCCTACTCTATGTATTTCCCTGAAAAAAAAGAGAAATCTTTTTTTTCAAGTCAATGTGTCATTTGCTGTATGTGAGTAAATTTGGCTTATACTACTAAATCTGAGCTTGGTTTGCTCGTTCAAAAAGGACTCTCCTTTCATACAAGTTAAGTGTCATGGTACACTAAGAAACAGTGGTGCTTCTTCTCAGGTAGTTAAAAACTGCTTAATAGACTTTGCAGCCAATTTTCTACATCTGTCATTTCACAGAAGATGATTCTGGGTAAGAAAAGCTGGGAGTGGCATATCCTGCACTTTCCTTGATAGGGATAGAAGGCTCTAGTTTGCAAGAGCACTGATGCTTATACATTGTTCACGGATGAGTAGGACCTGCAGAGGTCATGGGAGGGGATGAAGTACAAACACTACCCCCTGTGAAACGGTGCTCAAGCCAAGTATGAGCTAAAGACTGGTGTCAGGCTAATGGGAGTCCATGAGAGAGAGGAGCCTAAGGACATTGATCTCCTGAGTATAAGGAAGATGGGACTTCCAATGATTTACGTAGGAGGAAATAACTCATACGCATACTTTAAGTTTTTCAGTTAAAGGTGTAAACAAGTGCTAAGAAAACATCTGACTGATCAGGAGTCAAACAAGGCACAAAGCTAAATTCTGCTACCTCACACCAGAGAACAACAATACCCTTTCCTGGGTTCATTTCAAAGGCTATTTGCCTTCATCTTACTTCCCTGTCAAAGTAAAACCAAAATGAATCTAATTTTAGAAAACAACTGCTGGAGCAAAATCTAGAGTTCATGTAGCTATGGATATGCCAGGTCTTGGCAAATCTATAAAAAAACTTGAAAAGTTCACATAAATGATGTGTCTTCCAGGTCTTACTCTGCTCTACTCCACTCCAAACAGAGAGTGCAGGAAATTTAAGTATGCTCACTGCTCTTGCTGTACCAGCACTGGTGGCATCCCCCAGAGAGGCTGGTATTAACTCCTGATGTGCTGCAAAGAGGGAACCCTTTCCCTTTGCAAAGGACTACAAGTACTGGCTTTAGCAGTGTTCCTCTGCACAGTGTGAGGAAATCTCACTGAAAAATATTCAATGAAGGCTTTTATCAACATAAACCTAAGGTGGGGAAAGGATTTAAAATTATAACATAATGTAAATGTTTAAGTTGTTGATGAGTCCATAGGTACACAGAGGTCTGGGGTTTCTATAATGATTTGTCACTGAAGAGAATGCAGGCAGGTATGGTATCACTGGGGTGAAGTTGAGACCCAAAGCAGGCAACCAGCAGTGATGGTCTGTATCAACTGCTTATAGTTAGGAGGAGCTGAACTGCTGCAGAAAATGTGGATAGAGGCTTGTTTATCCAGTATTCTCCACTTAACTCAAAGAGGTGAAGTAGCAGAGATGTGCAGCCACTCCAGCCTCTTTGCAGTACTGGAAACATCAGTCTTTAGTTTTATCTGGTGTATTTCTATCAATATGCCATTGTAATACAATAAAAATACAAGTTAGAACCAAATACTTTAATTATCTAGGAGTAAATGTTTAAAATACAGGAAAATGTGGAGAAAAAAAGTTGTATCTCCTGATTAAGGCAAGAATTTTGGACTCAAGACTCCTCAGTTCTTTATCTTAGTCATGCATTGCCCAGGCCCAAGGCTGATAAAATACTGATGATTAGGTGAGATGCACTGCTCACTGAATTCTGTCTTTCCTTTTGAATCAATAGCCTTTGGATCACATTCAGACTTTGTTCCATTGAAGAAAAGCAAGCATACTTCAACAGAAAGCTTTGGAATTTATTATAGTGCAGGTCAGATGTGAGAATTTCATTACATTGGCTGTAATCCCACTTGTGTGAGGGATTAGCTGGGGCTGAGACGTAACAATGCGGCCTCGCCCCTGTTTAAAATACTAACGTCTTCAATTCATAATGTCAGTTTCGTAAATGGAGAGTACTGCAAGGAGGTGAAAACACAACATGGGGACTTGGAATTACTTTTGGCATTTAATTTTATCTTCTTTTCTGTGTAAGTTAAAATCTATTCCTACATATATATATATATACATATATATATAATGCCTTTGAGATACATTTGAAATGCTAATCTCTGTGTGTGTGTGTATGGCTGATAATCAATATAAAATGTAATAATGTGCAATTACTACAGTTATTTTTAAACATTTCTCTTGAACATGTAGTATTTCAGCAGATATTTTAGAAGGGGCATAAAGCAGTAAGTAGGTAAAAGAATGCGAGCAAAATATTTTGAAAACTCTCAACTAAAAGCTGAAACGTGGTGTTTCTGAATGGATTTTATGACTTATTTTAGCCTTAAGTTTAGTTATGAGACCAAGGAATTATCTAGTTTGGCAATTTTTCTCCCCTGAGAGACTCTTCAGAAAAAGACTTGTAAGAAAGCATGGACTTCTATTACTTATTCTGTATTCTTGCTGAACTGCAAGAGTTTTTTAAATAATATCTAGGATTTCAAATGGCTGCTTTATTTTATTTTATTTTACATTAGTGTCATGTCATTCAATGCAGATGAGTATAAGTTTCTTGAGTGATCAGTACTTCTTGTTAATAATCCAAGGGATACAAGTATGAGGTCTTAAAATTCAAGCTGTATTGGGATACAGAAAATGTACCAGTCCATAGGAGGAATTTTGCAAAATATGCATAGTTACATTATAAGCTTTTATTTATACACCAACTGATATGAAAATACCACTTTGGTTTTACAGGTAAGTAGAGTCAAGAGAAAATAATGAATGTGGTTTAAAGAATTTGATAGAGCTACTCCAGCATACCCTCCTTAGGAATACTTTAACTTTTAAGCACCCAAACCCAAAGACCCAGGAGAAAACCTAAGTCTTCCTAAATGGTAACATTAACATGAGACAAAAGGCTCTGTGTTTCTACTAGGAACAAAACCACTTCTCAAAATCAAGGATAAATTACTTGTAAAAGAAGTAAGTGAGCCTAAATTGACATGAGAATTTAATGGAAAAAGGATTTGATTTTCCTCTTAAAGAAATTTTTAAAGTATTAGACATAATCTTCATATTTACGAACTAAAGTAGTTATGATTAATTCATAGTTAAAAAAACAGATTTAAAAAGGAAAGCAATAAATAAACTCCATTACTATAATTTAGGATAGAAACATAATGATATGCACAAAAACCTTTTCAATTCAAACATGCAGCCAGTAAGAAAGACAAAATAATATTGAAAAATAAAAGGAAATTAAATAATAAAATATAAACAAAAAGCGGAAAAATATACTGAAAAAAATGCATCATGTTCATTATTAGTTTTCCTTGTTAATGCACAAGAAACGTCAGGCTGATCATGGAATCATAGAATAATGTAAATTGAAAAATATTGTAGGTCATAGAATCCAAACATAAAGTTAATATTGCACGACAATAAATAAATAAAATCCAAAAATGTAGAAATAAAAAAATTTAGGGGAACAAAAACCCCATAAAAAACTGATTATGAAAATTAGTAACAGCTTTGAACAATATGGAAAATGAAAATTGTAAAATTAGAAAAAAACAACTATAAGGAAAAGAGAAAGGAAAAGAATTCCACCATTTCAAAATAACAACAAGGAAATACAATAAGAAAAAAACCCCAACTATTTAAAACCACACTGAAAATAAACGAAATCGTAATACAGGCAAAGCCCTGTGCCTACCGATGGAATGTCCTCTGCGCCTACTCGTACCACAGCAACCCCTGCCCAAGGTGACATACCCACAGCGGGCCAGGGCAGCAGCACGATGGCTGAGCCGGACAATAAGACATCCTTTTCTCTCTCAGGTGTGACACTGTCAACCACCTCCACAATGACCACGACAGGTGCTGTGAGCACCGAGGCCCCGACGCACAGCCCAGC
>VZTU01034106.1:12504-26582 GCA_013400835.1 Zapornia atra | reverse complement strand
CTCCGTGTCAAGAATTTTATGTTTGATTTTTTATTACTAAGCACCCCTTCTGTGGGCAGAGCCCATCAATAAATATAACAGAACAATTTTCCTTGATATTAGGGTGTAGTCAGGTTGACTTCTCTGAATTCGCCAGTGCTCACAGCAGCACCAGTGGCACAGAAGATTGGTTCCCCATTTATAATTCACTAAGCAATACAGAACAGAAGCTGCAGTCCCTCTATACTCATCTGGGGCAAATATCAGAAATAAAGAGCTGCTTTACTGTCAAGACATGCCTGAAAGTTTTAGAGCTGACAGTTCTGGTTACACTAGTTTCAACTTCAAATAACTAACTGAACCATCCCTAAGTATACAAAATACACTCAGTAAATGAAGACTATAAACATACAGTAGCAGAGCTGATGGGATTTCCTTTGATAGAGTTATTCTGTCAGTTTAGAGACTGTATCTATGGTTTACAACAGTTATTTATATCATATGGGGTCTAGACCAATAAATTTTGAGTAGGGCAGAGACGACAAATGTTTCAAGAATAATCAGAAGGCAAGAGAAGCAAAGAATTATAGCTGACCCCTGATCTAAGAGAGTCACAGTTGAAAGGACTGAAAATTTAGCTAGCAAGATGCTATCAATTAGCATTTCCTCTGGGAACAGTATTTTGTGTACTTGGATTACCAGCGCTTTCTGCTACAAATCACCTCACTGTTTCTGTGGCGGTGCTCACCAGCGTAACTGGGGACAGGACATTTTGGTGCTCAGCAATTTCTGTTGTAACAGAGAAGTATTCACTACTCATACTCAGTGATGTTCCACCATATGCCTTTAGAACCCCTTGCCTCTTTTAGAGACTGAAAGCATGAGATCTGTTTTCACATGTCTTTGTGGTATTTGGAGATCCCCAAATGAATGCAATTGTTTAGAAAATCCTTCATACAGAGCTTCATCTCTAAGCTGCATCTCCAGATGGAAGACATCAGACTGCAGAGTTCATGCTCATAATATGCAAGAGCTTAAAATGTTCAAAACATTTTAAAAATTCTAAATTTTTAATGCTTAAAATACCAACTATTTCCTAGCAATCCAAGCTGCTTTCTGGAATCCAGTGCCAAGGCTCTGTACATTTTCTTTGACAATGAACATAAAAGACCTACAGTACTGCAACCAACAGAACCACAAAGATCTAAAATGTTGCTTAATTAGATTTGGAGGCTTAGGGCCTCCAAATTTAACAGATTTTCTATCTGTTAAATTTAATGTTTTAACAAGACAAAAGGCATAAATACTTGGCATTACTAGTGTTTTGGGCAGTAACTGGCAAATAACAACCCTAAAACTCAAAACTGTTTTACTGTACAGCCTTCCCTTTGGTGGCATCATTTCCCATTCAAAAATACTCTTGATAGCTGTGCTCAGGGGTGGGATACAGGAGGTGACCTGAAACTGCAGCAGTTTCTTTCTGTGGGACGACATTCATGCTGCCCACAAGGTTCCCTATTGTTGAGCTCTTGGTATGCTTTCAGCTCTATTTATGAAGGGTTACACCAAGAAGGGAACTATTAGGTGGTTTATGACAAGATAGCTGCTCAGATTTGGTACCCACTGTGATTTGTGTCACCCATTTGAGCCTCAGCCATAAAGCTGCACTTTTATCAAGAATATTTGTGAATATATAACTGCTCTGAAGACATATGGCCTATAAATAATTCAAAGTTATCTATCCTCCTGCAGTTTTCTTACACACCTACCACCTTTTAATGTTTAGTTGGCCTGGAAACAATATTTTTTTATGGCATTTCTAGTATAAAAATGTTTACTGACTGGCAACAGACTATTGATTTCCATTGTGATACCTGGAAAATAAACCAGTGTCACACCATATCCCCCCACCATCACCTACATCTGCTTTGTTCTCTCATCTGCTATTAGTCCAGAGAAGTCTTGGTTTGTATTTTGAGTCCCTAAAAATGTCTGTTTTCAATTGCTAATTCAAATATCATAACAATGTGATTTAATTCCTTATTCCTGTTTCTCTCCCTTTCCCCCATCCCTTTNGCTTTCTTCCAGTCAGTGGGAAATTTCCTGGGGATCTTTGCTGGATCATTTGCCATGGGATCCTCTTATGCTGTTGTCACAGCTTTAATATCCTTTATAGTTTGTTTTCAGAGAGAAAAATCTATATGTGTTGAGAAAAATGTGTGATATCTGAGACTCACCATCTTTAGTTTGACCCCAACCTTTTAACCGTTGATTCCAGAGTTTGCAAACAGTCAAATCATAAATTGACACAAAATTTCACTTGTCAGAATCCACAAATAAATTAATATTCCAATTTCTTTCTAACATTAGGCAAGACATGAATATTAATTTTACCATTTTTAAATAGCTACCTTTTTAGGAATGCTTTTTTAAGTATTTTGAGATTAAAACATGAATTTGTAAACTACAGCATCTTGTTTATGAATATAGCCTAGCAGTAAATATAGGAAAGCACAAGGCAAACACTAGACTACAAATCAAGCCCCTCAGTTTACCTAAAGTAGAAATTAAAGCCAGATCTGGCACCCTGCATTTTTTCTTGTGTTCTACAGTTCATGTAAAACACCATTGTAGAAAGAGCAGCAATTTTCATCTTTCTGGCATTGATACAATGTAAACAAATGCCAGTTTGTTTGCAAAACTGGACAAAATTACATTCCTTTCCCTTTTTTTTTCTGGGAAAAAGAATATAAAATGCAACCAGTTAGGCATTAGTTCAGAAGCCACAAAAGTGCTTGAAATGGCTGACATAGAGAATTCACCTGTTTAAAAACTGTACTGCATTTTCCTCCTTGAGGTAATTTAGAAGCTGCACAATTTTCCTGAATTCAACTTGTATAGCTGAGCATGCTGGGGGAGCTGGCTTTCTTTCATCCTTTGTCAGGTTGTGGGCAATTTTAACTTACAAAAGAGTTGGGGTTTTATTTTTCCTTAGTAATCTTTTAGCACTTGACAAAATTTACAAAGCTGTGTGAGTTCCCTATGTTGGAAACAGGTCTGTTTTTCCTCCTGTCCTGGAGTGCATTCTTGTCAGCAGAAGCCGCTGGTCTTACAGGTAAGTGGTGTGTTTTATTGAGTAAAAGCAGTTTTATAGTATGCCTCTAGTGTGGGAAAATGGCATGTTTATTTCAGGCATGATATCCTATTTAAAGCTTCTAGCTCCCTACATTAGTGCTCCCTATTAGTGCCACTATTAATCCCACTATTTTCTGGCCAGCTATAGGACCAAAGATGACAGCAAGTAGGAGGAAGCAAGTATACAGTGCCATGTGTCAGAGACCACATTTCTTTGCATGCACTGCATGTCCTGGTCCCCTCTCCTTTATCCCAGTCATCAGTGACTGAACAGAGTACCAGGACATCCTCAACATTGTTGGTTGGTTGCAGCCACCTTAGGATTAAAGAAAAATGGATCTTGTTCTGTGTGCCTCCTTTAACACCTATTGCAACAGAAGTAGAGTCATGTCCCAGTGACAGGTAAAAAAAACACACGATCTGTTTGTTTTTTCGTCAACACTGGGAAAGAAATTGCACAATCACAGTCAAGTACATGCTCAGGGAATGCTTTTTATAACATAAAGGCTCCACAGAAGTCGAGGCAGAAATTGTAAATGGATATAGTTTACCTAGACAGCAACCTATGGCATAGTGTGATTTCAAAGAAGAAAGTTTGTAAAAGCCTGATCATTTTGATGTTCTTGATGCAGTCACCTCTGAAATCTAGTGCTCTAATTAATGTCAGGGGAAGCCAGGGGAAGAAAACTGCTGAAGGAAGCATTAGTGCAGCCCATGCTGGTTTGTTTGCAATATTGTTCAAAGCCTTTTGACGTCAAGTTATATTTCTACTGACTTCCATGGAGCCAGCATGTTACCTTTTTAATATTAGCCACACAATCAGCCTATTTCAGAATGGGTTTTAACAATGACATCTGCTCACATTTTTGCCTTATTAAATGAACAATTCTGGCCTGCATACTGCCCAAAGCTTCAGGCTAATCAATAAACAGAGAGGCACAGGAACTGAACAAAAGGGTGGTATTCCATCACATGGAGAACATCAGATACTGACTGGAATAAAAGTCCATTTTGTGTCTTTATGCTTAACAGCTTTTAAAAATGTGACACTAAATAAAAATGAAAACAAAGAAGGGTGATTGTTAATCAGTTCCTCCTACTGGAGGTAAGGATTTCCTAATCCAGTGACTTCCAAGGAAAGATTGTTTTAACAAACATTCCTAGCTGAGAACAACGATGCTATGTTTCAGTGAATGCACAATTGGTAAATTACACATTATACTAAAAAATTGGATTTTTAGGGGAAATACTAATGTCTTTCAGACCTTCAAGGTGCTGCACCAAAGGTAATTTCCATTTCTTAGGCACAGGAACAGACTGCTTGTCCAGGGCAAAAATAATTGGCATAATGCAAACATGATGACTGTCAGCATACTCTCTTCTGGTAGTCACTCTGAAGAGTGTTTCATTTCTCTTTTCTTTTGCAATATATAAAATATCTGAAATAAAAGACTTAATTATTAAACACCACAGATGGGTGTATGGTAGCTATGGTAAGGAATTTTAAGTGGACAAACAGAGAGCCAAAGAGAGCAGAACCAAAGTAAAGTTCCAATTTAAGGGGGGGGAAATAGAAAATTGTTGGGAAATTTAGCTATTTCTTCTAAAGAAAGGAAATTATATGGAATATATGAAAGAGAATTGCTCTGCCAACAGACAAATTCCAAGGATAACAAAATTCCAAGCCCTTTTAGGTCTGTCACTAGCGTTTTTTCCAAGGGTGGGTTCTGAGGTTGAGATGGAAATTTTTTATTACACCGTTGCAAGGAGGCAAAGTTTTATCTTGAAAGTTTTATCAGTTGAGTCTGTCATTTGGTTTCTGTGAAAGGCTTTTGTCAGAAGCTGTCAGGATGGAAAAAACTCCTGGAGCTTTTCCTGTAGCTTCAGAAGTTCAAAGCTGTGATTTGTAAATGCATTGACTTTATTAGCACAGTGCTAACATTAAACTTTAGAGTGGATATTCTTAGTTGTCTGGTTAAACCAGTTTTGATGTTTCTTTCATCTCTGTCTCATCTGAAATAACTCTTCTCCTTTCCTAATATGACTTTAAATCTCCAGTTCAGCATTACTGTATTGGTACATACAATACATACAATACACTATTACTGTATTGGTTAAGAAATTTTAGCTGACTTAGGTTTTGTTAGAGGTATAGATTTCAGAGGTGGCTCTGATTTCTCAAACCCATGCTAAAGAAATCTGTGTTAAATGCAGTTACTGTGTGCAGTCTCCCACACGGTATGTGATGCACAAAAGCACCTGTTGCAGAAGGTACAGGGAGCTCAGGGGAAAACCAGTTATACCTCAGAACACATACCACTCTCAGTCCATACTCTATCATTTCCAGTCTTCTTCAGCTTCCTTGCTTTGCTCTTTCTCTTACTTAATGCATGCAAGATCTGTTTTTACAATCAACTGTGTCTATCCTCAAAAGCAATCATTAGAATTAAGAGAGCATCATAACCATGCAATGGCACTGCTGGACCACTCCATTCAGTGAACTAAATTCCTAGTTTGAAGACTTTGACTGCAGTAGACTTGCTTCAAAAATTAGCTTCATCCATTGTACATCTACACCTATATTCATCTACATTTTCCTTGAATATTGTGTTTCCACTGTTCATTCCTTCTAAATGAACTTCAAAGGATTAACACTAGACAACAGTATTTGCCTGCAGCTATTAAGTAATGTAATAGCAAAATAATTTTATTCTTACAATGCTCTCAACACTAGTTCTTCAATCACTAAAAGCCTTTTGAAGTCTAATATTGAAGTATGTCAAAATTTATAAATCATAGAATCATAGAATGGTGTGGGTTGGAAAGGACCCCAAGGATCATACAGCTCCAACCCCCCTGCCACAGGCAGAGCCACCAACCTCCAGGCCTGGATCTACACAAGGTTGCCCAGGGCCCCATCCAACCTGGCCTTGAACACTTCCAGGGACGGGGCATCCCCCCCCTCTCTGGGCAGCCTGTTCCAGCCCCTCACCACTCTCTCTGTAAAAAACTTCCCCCTAATATCCAATCTAAACCTTCCCTCATTTAGCTTTAATCCATTTCCCCTTGTCCTACCATTGTCTACCCTTCTAAAAAGTTGATTCCCCTCCTGCTTATAACCTCCCTTCAGGGACTGGAAGGCTGCAATGAGGTCCCCCCGCAGCCTTCTCTTCTCCAGGCTGAACAAGCCCAGCTCCCTCAGCCTCTGTTTGTAGGGGAGCTGCTCCAGCCCTCTAATCATCTTTGTGGCCCTCCTCTTAACCCTCTCCAACAGTTCCACATCTTTCTTGTATTGGGGGCCCCAGATCTGGACACAGTACTCCAGATGGGGCCTCACAGGGCAGAGCAGAGAGGGACAATCACCTCCCTGTCCCTGCTGGCCACCCCTCTTCTAATGGAGCCCAGGATAGCATTGGCCTTGCGAGTTGCAAGAGTACATTGCTGGCTCATGGGAAGTTTCTTATCCACCAGAATACCCAAGTCCTTCTCAGGAGGGCTACTCTCAAGGAGCTCTTCTCCCAGTCTGTATCTATGTCTGGGATAACAGGCAATACTGGGTTTTGTGTAGGTATAGAGCTCATTTATTTTACTTGCAGGTTGGATTTTTTTTAAAGTAAAATGTGAATGGAGAGTAGTACAGGTTGACATTTTATAAAACATTTTATTCCTCCACCTCAAGATATCCCATGATATATAACAGACAAGATATGGGCCTGACCCTGGTTGAAAAATGTATGTGATCAAACCAGCAAATCAACGTAAAAATCTGGGATGACTACCCGATTATTGTTACACTGATAACTGTAAAGAATAAATTAATGTTATGGTTATTAATCTTATAGCTATATCATCAAGCTGTGACATATGCATGATAAATTGATTCTTATACAGCAGAATCTAATTTGTACACTTTCTCATTTGCCCTGAAGTACATCATTCCTGACTGTTGAGCAAAGTTGTAATAACAGAGTAAGGTCAGAGTTAATATAGTTGCTTTCATTTTCAAACTTCATTACCCAATATTTAGTAGTAGGCTATGAAAAAATAATAAATAATTTAAATTAAAAACTTCTCAAAATAAATGAGGAAGGTACTTCTTGCACTTATTTATTGCTTGTTCTCCTGCTTTATAATTAATAAAAATTGCTAATTTTTAATAGATCAATGTGGTCATTAGTTTGTGAAAGATTCCATGATGTTCATGGGCATTTAATTTAATGTTCACCTCTGTTAGACCCTCTCTATCTACAGCTTTTTGAACTAAGTAGCTATCTGAATAAACAGAGATTAATATACCTGCAAAAATGCACTCAAATATACATATATGAATTTATTTGCTTTTATGTATTCAATTAATGCATACTTCAAAGTCATGGAGAATTTATCAGTGTAAAAGCATCAAAATTATAGCCAACCTCCTCTGATTACACATGCCAAAGACCTCCACTACAAAGCTAAGACAGGCAGATCTTGAAGGAGAAAATGGAGGGGATCACCTTTAATACTTTACTGTTTACTGATCATTATAAAGGAAATGGCTTGTAATAAATTACTGCTGCTTCCTCACCCTCAGCAATGCTTGTCTGAACATTTTGTGATATGTCTGACACCTGCTTTCTTATTCGGGGGCTCACAGGAGAGCACAGTTTACCTAGTGAGAAAGCTTTTCCTCCAAAAATAAGCACCTTATTATGGCTGACGTAGGCAGGACAAGTCCAAAGATCTGATCTCTCACTGGGGTAGTTTTCTGCTACCTCTGTATTTAGGGCATAGCAAAAACAAATGTCATCAACATCCATTTCTTTTAGTACTGCTGACATTTCTCCTCCTGGCTGTTCACTGCTCCTATCTGTTCACTATAATTTGTATTGGATCCACCATCTACCTCATTGCCTTTTTTAAAATAAATATTGTGACCAGCTCTTCTTGTATTGCTCTCAGAAAGGATCTATCAAAATATTTCTGTCTGCAGTTCCGAGCACTGTGAGCACAATGCAGGTTGGTACCCGACTGACTTCAGTTCACTGGGCTGACATTCCATAAAAGAAGATATGCTGGACTTTAAACTCTCAAATGGCAGTTTTCTTTCCTTTATTCATCAGCAATGTGCCATGTTGTGCCATACAGAGATGTAGGTAGACTTCTCCCAGTAATGAGGGAGAAGGGATAGCTTGTCTTCTAGATCAAAAGAAGGGAGACCTCAACTCTCTTAAGCTGTAGTTCTGTCACTCCTAGGAGGAAATTCAGATCTAATTAGAAAAGCAGGCTCTTCAAAAATAAGAAGATGGCATTTGCACTGCTGTGCAGAGACAGATGGCAACTGGGCAAGTTTGCCACAAATTGCTAATCTATTACTTGCCTGTAGGACTTCAGAAATGGCTCTGGATATCCATATGGTACTCTAAGATGGGGATTGTCAGGTGAATCCTGTACTTTAGAGGATGCTCTAGATATACTTTGCTGACGTAGAAGTTAGATCCAATATTCTGTTGCAGTTTCAGTTACCCCATTTTCCATTTCCACAGGGTCACTTGACCAGACTACACACACACTTGAGGCAGTGCTTGGGTCTGGCTAACTGTTGTAGGTACAGCCTTTTAAGACACTAAGGGAAGAAGAGAAAGGTGTTTGGTTTAAGAGAAGAGTACATATTCCAGCATGGCATTAGGCTGAAAGGGATGATCAGATGCATAAAATGAGGTTAAGTGGAGTCTTATTGCTAGTGAATAGGTTCAGGATAAACAGGTTAAGCACTCTTGGCACTTCTAGAACTAAACTTGGTGTGCCTCACCATGAGTTCCAATCTAAACTGAATTCAGGAATATATTTAGGGTTACAAAAGTACAACACTGAAGCTCAGGTCTCACTTGAAGCAGCCAGGTGCAACACCCAATGATCAGCCCTCAGATGAGGACCTAAAAAATTCCCTCAGCTCTGTCTTTTGTTGCTTTCTGTCACTTCAACATAAAATCAACCTCAGACAACTCCAAAGAGGAAAGCTTCATGAACAAAGCACCAGTTTTGGTTCTGCATCTGGCGCAGGTCTGGAAAAAGAAGCCTTAAGTCTTTGCTTCACCATCAAGAAAATGATTAGTCACACTTCATACCCTCAGTGAAAACAGACTGAAGAGGGATATTGCTGCTACTGGGTTTATAGCCTTACTACTGCAGCCATTTGATGGAGAAGGCAGTGCCTCATTTCCTGCTCCTCACACAGTCAGTCTACCCTGGGATGTTCCCAGTAGTGCTGTGAAATACTCTGCCATAAATGACTCCAAAGTAAATGTTACCCAATTTGAATAGTTTCTCTATTACCCAGTCCTCACTGCTCTTTTCTGCACATTTCAGTGCCTTTGATGGCAGACCAGATCCTGTTGCTTGTTGTACTGTAGGATTTGCAGTATGTCATGCGTCTTTAGAGAGAGATCCCTGAAGCTCTGAAATGCTTCAAAGTTAAGATGACAACTGGTCGGGTTACCTATAGATCTCATCACATTAAGCTATGCATTTTATCTGCTTCCTTGTCTCCCCAGAAGGTAGAGGTTTGGAGGTTTTCTAAATTCCTTTTTTTTTAGTACTAAAAGCCCTGACAGCTGGAGACATGATGCCAGTTTTATTGTCTCAGATTAGCTAATTCTGAAGTTTAAATTGTGGCTAGTCACTTCCAGGTTTGCATTAAACAAACACTCTGCATGCTGCCCTTCTCTGACAAGAAACAGACCATTTTCCAGTTTTTCTCTTAGCACCAGATATTGAAAAGCCAAGGGTACACTTGCTCCTGCTATTTGTGAAAGAAAAATTTTGTCTTTCAATGAACAATAAATAAATTTTTAGAGAAGCACTTATAAATTAATACTGACAATATCTTGTTAATATTTACACTGTCAGCAAAATATTTCTAAAGATCTAAGTTACTTGTTTATCCTATAGTACCAGCTTTTGTCCTAGCAATGATTTCAACTTCAAGTATTTGGCAGAGCTATGCTAAGAGTAAGTTCTCTAATTCTATAAGCAGCCAACAAGCTATCTCTACTTCTGTTATATAAGAAGAGAAACAAAATCAAACGGTAGGCTTTAATTTCTAATAAAAACTCTTTTATGAGGTTGAACTGCAGCTGAAATTTTATTAGTGACTATCATTTTACTGTGAGGTTTCTCATTTTCTATATTAAGTGAAAAATTTCAGTAACTTTATAGACACGAGGGGTTATAATGCACCTAGCAACTGATCACCCACTTCAACTCTGAACATGGCCAGTTTACTTTAGGTTCGCATTTCATTCAGCAACTGCAGTACTAAGCATCTCAGTAATTGCTAAATTTGCCACTTAAAAATGAAAGAGTCTGGCTGCACTGAAAGAACGAGCTGAGTCTCCACCACCCCAAAATTATTGCATTGAGTGTTGAGGACTGGTAAAATACAGTATTTTGATACCACACAACCTCAAAATCAACCTTTAATAGTCTTACAAAGAAATCCAGATTCCCTTTTTGCCTTCAAGAAGTTCTGTGTTTGCCTTTTAGGGTACTTCTTTTTTCTTTGTAGTTGCATTAAAATGTAATTGGTCATTACTATTAAGTAATCATTTTTATGGGAATGTATTACAAATTTATCCAAGCTTCTTAATGAAGCATTCATTGCGAGAGGCATGGCTGGTGCCTATTAAGCCTGCAATTGTAACCATTGAAATATTCCACTGCATTCCACCAGTCTACCCTGGAAACAGGGTATCTGGTTTCTACACTTGCAGAAGTGCATGGCTCAGATAATTTATTTGTATTGTAAAATCAGATTTGGGTCATTTTACTCTGTGTCACTCTCTCAGTTCTCTTGCTACTCATAATTAACAGAATCTTAGCAGTGAAAAAGCATTTTATAGTCACAGTGGAATGCAATAGTCAATTTTAAAGGCACAAGACTTGGCATGATGATACAAGTAGAAGAAAGTGAATCAGAAACTCTTATCTCCATTTCTGTTACTGAGCCTGGAGCTAGAGATTCTTAGCAACAATACTTGTTTGTTATCTTTTTTAACTGAAACGTCATTGCCTGAGCATCCTGTTGCATATTATTACACCCTGAGAATTTTTAAATTCCCCAGATCAGTTCTACATAATCCAATACACTTACTGAGGAAAAAAAGAAAAAAAATGCATTTCAGAGAACAATTAGACCTCACAGAAACATAAACTTCCTGGAATGTATTTAGGCACTACTACCCACATTGTTTACTGCAGTGTAGTTAGAAAAAAAATAAATATCAAAACAGACATAAGAAAATAAATATAAAAAAAACAAAGACAGCAGTTAAAGCTCAGTGGAATTTCTCTTGGCTACAGAGACTGTGTTCTGTAGTAGTACAGGTAAATTTACAATATAAAGAGAACCCAGAAGCAAAGAAAACGTCCACAGTGGTTTGTTGGGAAGAAAAAGATTTGCTTTCTTATTTTCTTTCTGATGGCAGTTATCCCTTGTGCCAAATTCATCAGAGTATTTTTTACTCCATACTTTCTTCTACCATGAAAGGCGTATTAATGCCAAGCCTCAGTTCTTCCCAGAAACAAGAGAGGCTTGCAAATAAAAGAAAGTTGGATTTTGTTAGGCAATATTTTCATGGTCATGAAACTCAAGAGAAAGAGAGTCAGAAATTTGAGAAAGACCTGGAAAAGTAATAATTATTTTAACTCATACATGACAATGTGCTGGTTGTCCCATCCCCCCTGCCTATGAAATAGTTTCAGTGTTGTCTAAATTTTTACTTTTCCATGTTTCCTTATCTGTACCTTGTTTTAGGGGAGGATGATAGTTTGCCTACCTCCAGGGCCCCCATGCTGCTAAAACTCGGGCATTCAGAGGTTTGGATAAGCCTGTTAAAGAACCTGTCGAGTCACCAGCACTGGCACCTGACACTTGTTCAAGCACATTGCCAGCCTTTTCTTCCTGTGACTGTGTGGAGCCTGGCCTAATTCTATTAATCCTTTTGAAGCAGCAGATTGCTTTATATTGGGTTTGATGTGCTAAAGCCCCTGGCACTGCAGATTCTGGCCCCTTATTGAGCCTCTTCTTGCTGTCCTTTGCAAATTCAGGGAAGTCACCATCGTGGAGAAAGCTTTATACAACTTAAAGTCCAGGACTGAAGGCACTGACTGGGATTATTTTAACATTTCTACTTCTTGCTTTTGCTTCCAGTAGAACTGGTTTATATGTTTTAGTTCATGCTAGTTCAATACAATAAACACCTAGAAAACTGCTAGAGAGTCATATTGCAAAGGTGGATACTGCCTAAACCTGGACAGGTATCTTTTTGTGTGCTTTGTTGCCTCAGTGTGTTTTCTTGGATTCATCAGTGTTATTTTAGTACGCCAGCAGCCTATGAACTAAAAATTACCTAACAATTTGCAGAGCAGCCCATGAGGAAGCAGAACTAAAATGCTAATTAGGGCATGTTTTAGCTCTTAGACAGGAAGCATTGGGTAGAAGGGCTGAAAGGCACAAAAACTAAAGCACTGTGGGGTGGACAGTGGAAAACTGCCTGTGTTGTGAGCCCCAGAGATGGCAGGCATGCAGAGCTGACACTGTGGGCTGACTTTGTACAAAGCCAGGGGTTGCTTTTGTGGTGCACGTCTAGAAACCAAGCAGAACTTACGTGCTCCACATGCTTCAGGAAATGTGTGTGGAGGTTTTCAGGAGAATGACGATTGGAATGGACATGAACAGCCTTAAGCAGTCATGTAAATAATTATCTATGCAGACATATCCCAAACTTAAGAAAAGCACAGAGCTTTTTTTCCTCCTCCATGAGCATTTACATATGGTTACGGGTGGACACTTATTTTTGGTTTTCCATTTTCTCCCTGTGTGGGTTCCTTCTGCCTTATCTGTGTCCAGAGCTAACAGGAAATTGCAGTTACAGTCCTACCAGCTACTTTAATTAAAATACTGTATTACAGTGATGTTACTCAATGATTCTAGTGAGTTAAGGCCACAGCCAGGGAGGATGTATTGAAAAATGAAAAAAAAATCATTATAATACTTTTTATATTCTTATTATCCCTGACAAACCTGCTGTCCAAGACCTTCCACAAGCCAGCAAGTATAATTACTGCCACGTAACTACTGCCACTGACAAAGTCATCCTGGGCAATGCAGCTTGCATCTGCCAAAGCAACATTCTTAAGCAATGTGCTGTTGTCCACCTTGCACATTGTTACACACAGTTTAAGAGAAGACTAACAATCAAGCAGAGACTGAAATTACTTTCCCGAATTGCAGTCAGTTGGTACCAAGAGGTCTCAAACCATTTAAATGTAATAAAAATAATTTTTACATTCCTATTTAGTATTTGCCAAAATTTTCAAATAACCTGAAGTCCTTCGTATTACAGTTGTGTCAGTTTTGCCTGTCAGTCAGATTATGGTCAGATGTTACCATGCATTAATTCAAGCAAATTTTCTACAGTTTTGGGCCAAGTCCACAACAGTGGAAATGCTATGAATAGGTATCGAATGAGGTAGATGATTCAAGATCTTCACAATTTTTGGCAAAGAAAAAAAAGTCTTGTCTGTTTGAACCCTAGAAGGAAAGGAAGCCATCCAGAGGGACCTTGACAGGCTGGAAAGATGGGCCCGGGGGAACCTAATGAGGTTCAACACTGCCAAGTGTCAGGTGTTGCACTTGGGTCGGAAGAATCCCAGACATAGATACAGACTGGGAGAAGAGCTTCTTGAGAGTAGCCCTGCTGAGAAGGACTTGGGGATTGTGGTGGATGAGAGACTTAACATGAGCCAGCAGTGTGCTCTGGCAGCTCACAAGGCCAATGGTATCCTGGGCTCCATTAGAAGAGGGGTGGCAGCAGGGACAGGGAGGTGATTGTCCCTCTCTACTCTGCCCTTGTGAGGCCCCATCTGGAGTCCTGTGTCCAGATCTGGAGCCCCCAATACAAGAAAGATGTGGAACTGTTGGA
>VZTU01034106.1:0-12263 GCA_013400835.1 Zapornia atra | reverse complement strand
TCCAGGCCTGGAGGTTGGTGGCCCTGCCTGTGGCAGGGGGGTTGGAGCTGTATGATCCTTGGGGTCCCTTCCAACCCAGACCATTCTATGATTCTATGATTCTATGAAAGATGCTCATATAAAACATATCTTTAAGTTCTTTGGTTATAAAACATTGTTAACAGGTCTAGCTTTTTCATGCAGCCCTTTGAAAACCTAAGAAAATAGAAGCAGCTAACTCTGGGATGTTTTTGAATTTCAGGTATTGTTGCGGTCCTCTTCTGTGGAGTCACACAGGCCCATTATACCTACAACAATCTGTCGCCAGATTCCCGAATGAGAACTAAACAGGTAGGGCATGGAAATAAATGAATTTGTGTAAGGAACAGGCTGAGCTACTGGAATATATCAGGATGGGATTTCATTAATGCAAAGAAAAAGGCTTATGTCTTCATTAAGGGAAAGACTGGAGATTTTGCCAGAAAAACAGTAACAATTCTGTAACACTTCTTCCCAAGAGACCCTAAACATGCATCGAGGAGATACAGGCTAAGGAGGTCACAGTTTAGAATAGCTTCCATGTAAAAATGCTATAAAGGGAAAGAAATCAAAGAGCTCTGGTAATCAGAGAGAAGTGTCTTGAGATCCTGGATCCATGTGGACTTTTGCAAAAGGACTGTGTAAACTGCAGTTTGGCCCACAGACTTGAGCAATAACCTTGTTTCATTTCTGTCTCATTAAAAGTCTGGTGTAATTGGAGAGATAGTGATTTTCTTTTCCCCCACTGTGTTTAGAGACAGGAGAAGTTTGGTCATCTGTTATTTGTTTGAACAGGTGATTAGTGCAATTGTAATTCTTCTTAAAACTTGAGGCTGTTCTCAGTACTAGATCTATGGTGCTGCAATGTTCAAAATACTTTCCACCACAAGAAGAAGTTTTAGACTACCTAACCAGTACCTCGATACTTTGAGAGGTCATTTAAATGTGATTTCCTTCCCTTTTAATTTTGACCCATATGTTCCAAGAGCCCCAGGTTGTAGAAAATCTATCTCCTAGAACAAAATGGAAACATATGGTCCAAGACTATAATTTTCATGATGCAGTCTCAGCAATTCCTCCGGTTTAAGCATTGGAAATTTTACGTAGAAAATTTCATTGCTTCTTGCACATCTCAATTTAATCAAAAATCCAATTTTCTATCAAAACCAGTTTGATAGAAAAAATATTGGCCACAGAATCAGTTCAACTATCACACACAAAAAAAGTTTCTGGTCAGTAGTTCCAGAAAAAAGTCTTAACTATTGAACAGTGTCTTATCAATCGCATTTCTTCATATCAGTAGAGACTGGTGCTTTCAAAAAGCATTCCAGAAGAGAAGAAAACCCTTCACTGATAACTGTGTCATAAGGGAATAACATTTGCATCTACTATAGAACTGTTCCTATTTTGCAGAAATACTGAATTGCATATGCCATTACTATCCTTGCATATAACCATCACAATTTGAACGCAAGCCTTTTTCAGGGATTCATCTGAATGATTTAGTGATGCATAGCTTCAAAGAGAGAAAGAGAAATAGAAAGGCCATGGCATTTTTAATTACATATGAACCTTTTCAACTGCAGAACTAACAGTTTAAATGCATACTGGTTTTGTTCATGCTTACCCTCTCATTCCCTCCCATTCAACAGTGCAAAACAAAATAGTGAAAATAAACTGAATCTACCCTTGAACACACAGAAAAGGGATTATGTGTTTCTCTATGGAGCTATGAGCTTTATGCATCCCTTCCATTCTGTCTCTTCCCCCATAAACTCTTAATCCTCAGCCTCCCTTATGATATGGTTCAGAAATTGTTGTTAAAATCCTTTGAATTCTTCTAATTTATTTTCTAATCCAAAGATTACCCTTTTATATGCAGCTGTTTCTGAGACCTACACTGCCTATTTCTTTCTCTCCCCCCCCCAAGAATTCTCTTCAAGCAAATTTACTAAGCCACACACTTGTCATTCTCATAATCGTATATGACTTAAGTGCCTTTTAAATTTATATCATTGCTCAGACAGCCAGCTGTGCTCTCAATCTAAGTCATTTTTATTACTCATTACTGGCCAAAATCAAGGGCTTTTAAGTTCATATATGGAATTATTCCAAGGCAGTTTCTCTCTTTTCTTACAATAATGGCAGATCTTTCAATAACGACCAGCAAACTGTAATGCACACTGACAAAACAGTGAGTTAAGTCTGAAGCTAAAGCTAACAGAAACCATGGCAGTCAAATTTAAAACTGCAAATCAGATTGTGAAATTGTGTTGGCTGATTTTAAACAAATGCTTTTTCTCTACTGCTTTGCATCATTTTCTTTACATTTTTTACTGGCTGTTAAAATTTAATAGCTTGATGGTAAAATTCAGTGTACAATTATACAGGTGGTATTTCTGGCCATGATTCTGAGTTCTGCAGTTCTCATAATACCTCTCATCTTCTCTAAAAGAATTCATAAGGAAAAAAAAAGAGATGGGTATGATTTTCTGCCGATATTGTTAAAAAATAAAAACTTGCCTACAATCCCTAAGTGAGAATTTAAGAATCTCTATTAAGAACAACTGTTAAAAAATGACATATAATTATTAGTCCCCATGTATCCTTTATTATCCAGTCAATCACCATTTAACATTCCATGAAAAAGAAATATTAGATTTCAAATATCTGAAATTTAGAGAATCTGGAAGTAGAAAGTAACCCAAATCTTGTCACAAACAATGGATTATTTTAACACTCTCATAAGAAAAGCAAGATAACACAGATTTAGGGAAAATGCAGGCTTTAGAAACTTTTCATTCAATCCAGTTATCCCATTTCTCACTAAGTATGCATAAACTTTCCGTGTGTTTTTATTTGTTTTTAACATTAATTAAGTTTTATGGCGGTATATTTAAGTCATCATCATTGACCTGACTATGACCATAGTAATTTTAACATTAAAACTGACACTGCCATCCGTGGCAACAAGGTTAGGTCAAATAGAGTGCTCCTGGGTTTCATACATTTAAAGTTTAATTTATCCAATATATCTTTAGTGAAGGAGAAGATGAAACCGCTAGGACCTGATCGAAAGCTATTTGATTCTGTGCAGCTTTCTCTAGAATTATTTACAGCTGCTATATAACCTCACGTTATGCTGCAGGCAAACAATAGTTGCTTCTAAATCTGGGGACATTATAGTTTAGATTTTACATTAGGTGCTTCAGGTGTACAGTTGGGCTGGGTGAATTTGCTCAACTACAAGTCAGTCAGTGGCGGGGCAGGGTGTTGCTAGATAAATAGAAATTACTGTGTTGTTAAAAGCAGGGGATGCAAATTCCACAGGCCAGCTCTAGAAAGGGATGCGTAAATATTCCTGTGTTTCTGCAGGAAAAGACAATATGCCTCACTATTTTTTTCCTTCTGCCCTCCATCAGTTTCACTCAATGCCAATCTAAAGCCACCACAGTTCCCTAGTGGTGGAGTACGAAGAGAAGTTTCTCACTTTTTCTAATGGCTATAAATGTTATCCATCATAATTATGAGCTATGTAATCTTCTGATTATGTTCCTTTAACTCCAGTGAACAGTGACCACAAACTGACCAGGGAACAGGGCAATACCTTTGGTTATGTCTACAAGGGTATGCAGAATTTAGCTTTCAGACAAAATACAGTGCCAGCAAGTTACAAATTCCGGAAAGGGAATTCTGAAACACACCTCCTGTGGAAGTAGAGCCAGGAGATTACTAAGAAGGCACGGCAAAGCATGGCCAGCCAGCAAGGGGGTATGTCGCACACTGCCCTGCCTGTCTCCGTTCATTCCATGCTCTAACCCTTGTTTGTATAGTCACCTCTGAAATAGTTGTGTCTAACAAGCTCCTGAAGTTTGCTTTCTCCAATTGGGTGTAATAGCCTGTTATAAGTTAAACAGTTACGGTTTTTGCTGATCCTGATAGCAAACCCATTAGGGAACACCTGCCTTACAGACAAAAGCTTCTGGCCTGATTGTTCAGCGGCACTGGGTGTGCAGTATGCACAAGATGACACATTAAGATTTCAGCAGCCCTTCACCTCTAAGGTTTTACACAAGCTTGAGAACAGGGTAAAGGTAAATCGAGAGAATTCAGTGTTGCATAACTTCCAAGTAACTTTTCCGAAGTATGTGGTCTTATCTAGGACTGCTTGAGCAAATTAACTTACAGTGAAGGACTGAAAGTTCATTCTGGTCTTTGGACTTCTCTCACTGATGGACATAATACCGATTGCTTAAAATTTTAATCTCCACACTATAAAGCAGACTTGATTATGTCAGATTATTAAAAGTCATCACTTCGCAGAGGAGCAGCTAATAACTGTTGGAAATTCGTTGAAAATACATTAAGCTTTCAAAACTTGCTTAGCTCATTTATGATATAGCTATACATTTTCCAACAAAGAAACATACTAGAGATCAATCAGCTGATTCCTGGATCATAAATTGAGACAGTTTGGTGTAAAAGGGTTGTGTTTATAAGCAGTATAACTCAATAATAATCACAGTAATTGAAGCTGTCTGACAAGAGTCATGAAACACATTTAATTCCTCAAAAACTGTACATAAAATCACTATAATTTCTTTACCCTGATATATCACCAAATAGCCTCAATATGGACTTTAGACTTGTGTCTTTTCCATCCATACTTACACACTCACTTCTGAAGCAAATCAGAAAAGAATATAACTTTAAAAGTTACATATGGCAATGAAGGTATCAAAATGGACTGTAAGGGAGAAAGACATAATGAGTGGTTACAAAACAGGATGAGACAACATTTAGTAAGAAGAGCATTGCAGAGCTAAAGGCAAAGAGGTGGCTGAAGTTGGGTTTTGGCTCACTATATCCAAATGAAGTACCATCACTGTGATCTAGTCATTCTACTGCTTTTTTGCTGGCCTAAATACATTTTAAGCAAGCAGGCCTACACTCAGAATTGAAACAATAGCTAGCCTTTCTCTAGATACACGATACAATTACTATGTTATGGGATTCTTCCATCAGCTATATTTTCATAAGAAAGGAAACAATGCAGTGCAAATGCATTCTGCAGCAGCAAAATGCTTTCTCCTGAGTTTGTTATTAAAGCAGCTACTGCAGTAGGAACTGCAGCTACTGTTTTTACCTTTCTGTGAAAGGAGAGCAGCCAAGTAGAGATGGCTATGTACTACTACTGCCACAACTGCATAAACCTGTTGTTTGCACAGGGTCCCACTCCAGGCACCTGGCACCCGTATTGTATTTGGGAGAAGCAGCTCTCTAAAACAGTGAGCAACAGCAGAGAATGAAATGGGTTTAGTGCCCTTCTCTCAAACCCTCCACGGTCACCCAGGACATGCGTGTGTCCTGTGACTTTGGCCCTGCTATTTGTATGAGTGTTTAAGGGTCCAAACAGTCAGTGCTGTGCTTACTTCTAAAGCATACAGCCTATATTAATTTATCTCTGGCTAATACCTACTGTTTTTTGTTATCAGACATTGGATTGTTTATAGATAATTAGTTTACACTTCTAGGAAGAAAAGGCCACACAAATGTCAGGATATAATGGTTCTTACAATCCAGTCTCTTGACTTTTAAAAAATTCAAGAGTATTTCTAGACTGAGGAAAACCCTACTGACAGGAAAATGTCCTCGATAATTAGCAAAACATCAACCACCACAAAACATAATTCGTGTCCTTTTGAAACGAGCAGCCTAATCGGCAGGTGTTGTTGTGATTTGTTCCGGAACTCTACTTAGGAAAAAAATGTCCTTTAAAGCATTGCAAGAGGTCAGGTGTTTCCATATAAATGATTGGCAGAAACACAGAGAAAATTGTCTTTTGAACAGGATTACCACCGGTAATAACTAGAATTCTTTTTAATACATGGCACTCAGGTCTGGCACTCCAAAAAGTATACAAGAGGCCCTTGCCTAAAGGATCCAGTGAAGTCCAGATTCCTCGGTAGCATTTCATAGGTCACACACATAAAGTACATTTAAGTAGAGACTGAACATTAAAGATAGCCCTGATGGGCACTGTCTCCTTCTGTCTCATGGTTCCCTTTCTGCAGCTGAACAACCCTCCAATCCCTAATTTCCAATCTCCTTGAACCTCTGCAAGTTTGAACTCAAGAGCAATAGTGCTGGTCCAGAAAGAGCCCTGCTAGAGAGTAGCTCCTGCTATTTCTGTCAATAAGAAAATAGAATAGCACTTGGAAAGATTTATTTGTATTGGAATAGTATTTGTATGGTTTTGCCATTGTTTTAGCTAGTTTTGCTTAAGGTAAACACTCTGGATATGAGCCACATTAGGGGAAAATCTTGCTCTTGTATTTTAGCCAGAATTACATTACATTGCAGCTCTAACTTAAGCACCTTGAAAAGAAGCCACCCCTCCTTATTGCCCTGTGCTTTGCCTTAGAACTTCCACTTCCCCCTCCTGAGGCACTGAGCTCCAGCTGCATCACCGGCACTCTGGCTAAGCCATGTACTCCTACGCTGGACCATCACAGCTTGCTAACTCAATGCATCTCTCCAGAGCCACTGGGTCTGTTACAAACAGACTGCTCTCATTTATAAATTGCCTCCTTATCTCTAATTGAGTATGCACCACATGCATAGTGCTCATAATAATTATTACCTTTAAAATGGATTGCAATTGACAGGAAGTGTACAATGAATTCCAGTTCTCTACACAGCTATTTTCTGTGTTTAGCAGAAAAAGCTGAAGATTGGAAACATGCCAGATGCATTGTCTGGCCAGATGTACCATAAGATCTTATGGAACCCTGTAGAATAGTATAATGCTATAAAGAAAGCTAAAGCTGCTTACTGTACGGGTTTAACAAGAAGAATCATAACAACACAAGAAAATCTTGATTTCTGCAAAAGGAATTATAGTACCATGTCTTTCAATATGAATTTCTTAACAAAATCCCTCATTATCTGACTGATGTTTCTGATTACTTAACCATGCTAAAAGAATGTTAATCCTCACTCTCTTTACATGCAGTGCCCCTAAAATTTATGTAGAAATGCTGTAATTGTTTCCTGTCTTTTAGCTGAGAGCTACATGATAGATGGTAAACAGCTAGAAAACATTGCTACAAGTAAACCAATTACTGATACACCATAGTTATAAAGCCTGCTGTTATTAGCTGCATAATTCATGTTTGATATCATAAATTAACTGCCATCCTATCCATAATACTGAAAGTATTGGGTGTCCACATACAGAAATCTCATTAGAATATTCAGTTCTATACTTGTTCTTTAATCTCCAATTTTCCTCTGTTTCTGCATACCTGCTTTAATGATTCCTTAACTGAGAATGTGCAGGTTTACTCCGGCCTCGTTAGTTCCCATCAAACATGTGTCCCTTTGTCACCAGCGATTTATAAGGAATACTATATTCTAGTATCTTACACACACACCCCTGTGAATAGAAATAGTATTTTGGAGCTATGAAAAAGAGATCTCCTCTCAACAAAGGAAAACAACTTTCCTTCATTTTGCTTAAGCACAGGAACTGGGAAATACACATGCTCAAAAGAATTCATACCCTGTAAGGAACTCAGAACTGTAGTGAAAACAGTATTTCTACAGAAAAGCTCATCTTGAAAAATTATGTCATTTTTAATGCTGGTAGGCTAAGGAACATAATGCTATATGCAAACTAGTTTCCAAATAGCTTAATTAAAGCTTTTACAATCTGTTTAAACATTAAACATTTTATTTAAATATTAATAAAGTTCTTTGATTGTTAAGGTTATAGTTTACTCTTTAACGCACAGTAGCAGATGCCAGCAGTTAACTAACGTATACAGATTGGAATTAAAACCTATAGGCCAAAATCTCATTGGCATATGGAGAAATATATAAACTGAGACACAAGCTATGTTTTCTCTGAAAGGTGCCTTGAATCACGAATGAGATCCTGGTATGCCTTCATCTGGTGCAGTGGAGTCAAGCTGTAAGGGGCTATGTAAGCTTCTACAGAATCAAAAACCTGGTTAATATAACTATGCAGATGGTGTGATTTTACTTTGCATGCATCTGTTGTGTGTCTCGATCTTCTCACAAGTGGTTTGAAGAGTGACCTCCGAAACCTTTCTCCTTTCTCCAGCTAGCGCTTCTCCCTAGATGTTAAGTCTGTGTCCTTGCAAAGATCCTGCTTTCTATCCCACCTCTGTAAAGCACATCTAGCTATGTGAAAAGAATTTCCTCTCAATATGTAGGCTGTCACATCAAATCCCTTCCTAATTATTCCCACCCTCCTCTCTACTGCAATTGTGGAATGCGTAGGGAGAAAAAGCAACCCAAAATCAGTATAATCCTGGGCTATGAACATATTCTTATGTCATCAATATGTAGTGCTGAAATACAGCAGAGTGCAGTTTAACATCACAAATGTGAGTCTATATGGTTACCTCTACATTATGTTACTCAGTTTCACATTTTGTATAATTTGACAGTTGCAACATTCCCTGAAACATGCAGCCAGTCACAGCTCTCATCAGAGAGCTTGTGACAGACAAATAAAGACAGGATCTTCAGAGTTAAGACTTTTTTTATTTTTTATACAGGTAAACTAATTTAATAGAGTTTTGTGTCATGAAAGAAATGTTTTAATGAGATTTGGCTTCTGCTATAAATGGAGAGATTCCAAATGCAATTATAGTATATGTAAACACACTCAGATTTTTATGATATTACATTATCATGCTAAATTAGAAAGTCGTAAAGTTAAGCACGTAGTTTTACATGGTTTTTAATCTTGAGGTTGTTTTTAATTGGTTCCTTTGTTATAACCCTGTGTTACCTTCCACTTGCATGAGTATGTGTCATTGTGTTCATAATTGCCCTTACCATGTGGATGTCGTGTAAAGAAATTAAGATAGCTATTTCTTACAGGGCTACATCAGGGTTACATTGTGATCTTTATAAAGCATCGTATCACAAAGGTGCACTGACCTCACTGAAAGAAGTCCTGGTGGTTTGGGAGCTATAGCAGCTTTACTGCTGCCAAGGCCGCTGCTGCCTCTGCAAAGAGCAATGCTTCTGCACTGCCCAGAGAATCTGGGGCACTGGGAAGCCGTAAGGAATCTGAGCTGTTGTGTGATGTCTGACATTACAAACTGCCATTGACTATAAAGATCCACTCTTACAATCTGAAATATGTTTTATATACCTGGTTTTGAAATTAGATGTTTCTTGCGTGTCGGCTGATTCCTCTCTTGCTAAGGATATCATCTGCAAAATTCCCTATCAGCTAAACACCTGCACAAAAGCCTTGGTCAAAAATTTTTAGAAGTACATAGCTAACACTGAAATTCTCACACAATAAACTACAAGAAGAAAATACATACATGTAAATAAGACACTTTAATAGTCTAAAGCACTTGCCTGAGTCCCATCCCTTTAGTGACGGCACAGCTGTGTTTCCATTGCACAATTAATGGATTTTCTACTTTGAAGAGACATTTGTACAAAATGGTAGCAAGCACAAGGAATACTTAACAGCTGACTGGAGCTCATCGCTTTCTCAAGGTTCTCTCTGTGGAAATAATTAAGAGCTAAAAAGCCCTTTGTCAAAATCTTTCAGATTAAATGTCTAAATCAAGACTAGGATTCAAATAAGTGCCCTGTCTTTCCACGTGTTTTTGGTACCTGTCTACTTTCATTCCCCTAAAATAATGAAACTAGCGTACAAGTCTGAGCATCTGTTTCATGCTTTTGACTTTGAAATCATTTTGAGACACAATAATTTAGGGGAGTGTTGACCATTCTTTGCCTCCAGCAAACTTGAGATTCTGCCCCATTGAAATTATTTATGAAACTTTCATTTACATTCAAGTAGCCATAGGCTGGATTTCACTTTTTAGTCTTTGCACCCTAACAATATCGACCTGCTGCAGTTTTCATCCTTGTGGCATTATTAATCTTTGCCCTGGTAGAGCTTAATACTACATATTCGTCTGCATTAGCCTTTACACATAGTATTACTGTTTGCAGACACATACAAACAGGTGTGCACTTAGACCCTGTAC
This sequence comes from Zapornia atra, assembly GCA_013400835.1. NCBI lineage: Eukaryota > Metazoa > Chordata > Aves > Gruiformes > Rallidae > Zapornia > Zapornia atra. The sequence goes on along the minus strand of VZTU01034106.1, from coordinate 2,193 downwards.
TACATAAAAAGCACATATCATTTCTCTAAGTTAGTTTTCTTAAATTATCTTTTGTCTACATTTTTTTTATGTATTTCAGAGATACAAGTGCAGGGCATTAGACAGCCCTTCACCACAGGCAATGCTTTACTCACAGGGGAAGTACCAAGGTTGCAGCCACTTCGAAGCTAACCTGTATTTTTTGTCAGTTTTCTTGTGCTTTATCCACAAGATGGTCTTTTGTACTGCTTTCAAAAGGTATGGCAGCAGTACCTGACATTTTTCCGTGTTTAAGCAGCTGGATTTTTCACACTAAAAGTTCGGGCAAATTCCCTTGGCATTCTATGTCTCCTCTCCATCCAGCCTGCACTTGAGATTGTGTTTTTAAGTGTAAAAGACTGTTTAAATGAGAAAAGTTATTACTCTAATACTTAATAAAAAGATATGATGCACAATAAACACAGTTGCCATTCACATTTTGCAGTCTTCTTATCCAAAGGAAACATTGATTCTTGAATAGTAGCCTACAACAAGAAGCAGGGAGGTTGTCTAAAGATTATCATGAAACTGAAATAAAAGAATTCCCCAAATTCCCATCCTCAACATATAAGAGCAGATCAGTGGACTTACTCATCTAATATCCTGCTCCAGTAACTGGTACTAGATTCTGCAGAGTAATTGCAAATAATACTGCCAAATAGAACTATAGGGCAGCATTCTTTAAGGTCCCCTTCCAGCCCTAATCATTGTACGATTCTGCCAAGGTAATGGAGTAAAAAGTTGTCTCATCAGTAATAGGTCTTTAAGAATAATAAATGGAGTAGAAACAGTTCTCAGAAGAAGCATGCTTTCCCTAGGTTAGAAGGAGGTAAGGACTTTGTCCATTCCCCAGGCTTATAACAAAACAGCTTATATCTGGAAATCCCTGAACAAATAATTGTGGCACAGAAAGGTTAGATTAGATGCTCAATAAAAACAAAAGAGCATGTCACCAGAAAAACACATGCAAATACGGCTACTGTTTTCTGGATTAAGGCAAAATAGAGTCTTTACTGATTTACAGTTCTACAGCATTTTCCCACTGAAGGAGTTTTACAGACTGTAAAGGGAAGCGTCAATATGAGTAGACAGAAGCTTCAATATAAATTCAACAGAACAGGTGCAAAGAGAGCAAGTGTTTGTCCTGTAGTATGTTGTATTTGCAGTGAAATGGAGAGCTTACAGTCAGGAGCATCAGATAAGTTTTTGCAGCCTTGATTCTTGCTGGAAAGCATGAAGAAAAGATACCACAGGCTTCATAAAAAGCCCTTTTTTCTTCCTGATTGTTTAAAGGCCCTCATATTGGTTACTAGTTCCTAATATGTCACAGACTAATGGAATTTCTTTCCAACATCCAAAACATGGCAAGGAAAAGAATGTTTTTATGAACTCTCTTCAAGAATTAATATTAGGGAATATTTCCTCTCAGCAAATTGAAAGCAAATTGAAAGGGAATAAATTGCATTTGTCCTCCTTAGAAATTGAATCGATTGCTTGAGGTTAGGACCTCTTTCTGAGGCAAGACACAGGAAAAGAAAACACACACTTGAGAGGAGTGAAAAGAGGAAGATGAGACTGGTTTTGTGTTTTACTTTTGAAAAATCATCAGCAGTTCCTCTAATTCTAAAATAAAGACAGAAACACAAAAGATATACTAATTCATTACAATTTTAAAGACAGTTAGATGACATTGATAACATTACTATTTTCCTTTTACCAGAAGGAGAACAGTTATGTTTTAAAGCATCTATGTCCCCTTTGTTAGCTGAAATTGGCCTCAGTAAAGCAACATATCGTTTCTTTCAGTTATTTTTTAACCAAAAATTTTAATTGTTTCATACAGCTCTTAACTACCAGTTGGCAATGTCCCTGTTTCCACCTGAGTGCTGATTTACTGCCCCAGAACGATACCTTCCAAGAAACTATGTTTCAAGTTGTTCAGAATAGGTCATAAACTTAAGCTTTATTTTTATTGATGTTATTATATTTTGAAGCTTTTTTCATTCTTTTACATATAGCTTATTCTCAGATTTCAGCCTTATAAGAACACTAGTTTAATCCCAGGTGGCACAGGCTGTTCATAGCCTCTTCATTTTCCATTACTATAATTATCCCATTTATCAGCAAATGGAACAGCCATCAATGTTCCCAAAAATTTCCAATTTCATCCCTAAA
>VZTU01034105.1:19658-53831 GCA_013400835.1 Zapornia atra | reverse complement strand
ATTGGGGTTGCCCCAGTTATGTAAGGGGAAGCTTTCTGCCTGGTGGACATCATGGTCTAACTGTCTGGACACACAAGAGACAGGGAACCCTTGGCTCACCCTGTGTACTCTGTGAGCTGGTGTGCTCAATTTCCCCTCTGAGCTAGGAGGGGATGCTCACCCTGCCTGCTCGCCCTGCCTGCGCAAACTGCCAGGCAAACTGCCACGCCCTTCTGATGTGCCACGCCCTGTTTGCCTGCCCTGTTCACAGCGCTCCTGGTCGCTAGCGCTCCCAGAGGCCCCTCTTGTATGGAGAGGGATTATTCCTGCTGCGCTAAGCTCCGCCCCCAATGAGTCACGCCTGCATGCAGACACAGGGAGAGGCAATGGCTGTCACCAGATGCTTTGCGGGATCTCTCCTTTTTTTTTCTTTCTTTATTTTATTTGCCCTCGAGGATCAGTGCTCAGGGGTTGCCGCTTTCAGAAGGCTCCAACGCTGGGTCTCCCTCACCAGAGCCCTCTTCCTCAGAGACTCATATGTCAAATCCATGTTTTCCCAGTTTAGAGACAAAGATGTAATGCAGGATAGTGTCAAATGTGTTGCACAAGCCCAGGTAGATGATGTATGTCACTCTTCCCTTATCTACCAGTGTTGTAACCCTGTGATAGAAAGCCACCTAATTTGCCAGGCACAATTTGCTCTTAGTGAGGTCCTACTGGCTGTCACCAGTCACCAGTCCTTGTTTTCCATGTTCCTGAGCGTGGTTTCCAGGAGGATCTGCTCTGACCTTCCATGGCACAGAGGTGATTGACTGGTCTGAGTTCTCTGGGTCCCTTTTATAAAATGAGGGTTCTGATTCCCTTTTTCCAGTCAGTGGGACCTTTACCAGACTGCCATAACTTCTCAAATATGATGGAGAGTGGCTTAGCTACTTCATCTTTCAGTTCCCTCTCAACCCATTAATGCATCTCATGAAGACCCATGGTTTCCTTTTATCACTGATGTAGGTTGGTGTGTTCACCCTTGACACCCCTGGCCAGATTTAATTCTATCAGCACTTCTGCTTTTATAACTTGATCCCTGGCTGCTCAGATATTTTCTCAGTATTCCTGCCATGCCACCTGCCCTACCTCTCTCTCTAGTCTTCCTTTTTGTGTTTGAGGTTGATCAGGAGCTCCTTGTTCATCCATTCAGGCCTCCAGATGCTTTTCCTGACTCTCCCTTTGTTGGGTAGCATTGTTTCTGAGCTTGAAGGAGGTGATTCTTAAATACTAACCAGGTTTCTTAGTCCCTACTTTCCTTCAGGACTTTATCCCTAGTAGATCCCTGAAGAGGCCAAATTCTGCTCTCCTGAAGTCGAGGGTAGTGAGCTTGCTGTCCAACCTCCTCAATGGCCTCTTCCAACACAATGGTAAATTGTGAACCACCATTTCATGGTCACTGCAGCCAAAGCTCCCCACTGTGAAGTGCCTCCTTGTTGGTGGCTAAAAACCCTAAAAGTTCTTGCAGGGATTTCTGCTTGTGTCAAAGATCATAAGGAAGTAATGCCATTTTCTGGTGGTGCTGCAATATTTCAGTAGAAATTGCTCATAGAGTTTGAGGAATATTAGTGGTTTTATTAGCTTCAGTTAATAAAGTGTTTTAAATCTGATAAATCTCATTTTATCAGCTTGATTATTTTATTTTTCTAAAGTCCACAGGACCAAAGGCTTTTCCCAGTTCACACGTCTCCTGTTGTTTTCTACCTACCTGCCTCTGGTCAAGTTTTCATGTTTATGTTTCTGAACCAAATATAATATTAAAGATGTGATAATCAGTTGCAAATTTTGAGAGAGGAAGGTGGCAGGTGGTTGAAGAGATGAAGAGAAAATACAGGAATGTCTTGATCTCACAGCACAGGAATGAAGATGCTCTTACGCATGTGCAGAGTCTGAGCCTCAAGAAACGTCATTCATGACCAGAATGCCATTGTGCTGTGCCTTTCATGCTAAACAAACAGCTCTAGACAATTTGCAGCTGTGTTTCGTCACAACATAGAACAGAAAAGACAATTGAATGAGAGAGGTTAAAGGGGCTCTCTGATAGTATCAGTCATCATCAAAGACATTAGACTATGTCAGCAGCCTAATTGTTCCAAAAATTTCTACTGGCATCAGAGAAAAGATGATAGAGCAGATAATAAGTTAGTTGTATCAACTTCCCTTTGTTGGGGGGAAGGTGTGAGAAAGTGGCTGTGTGTTGCTTAGTTACCACCTGAGGTTAAACCAATACACTTTTGTTAGACAATTTAATTATTTATTTTTTTTTTAGCATAACAGAGCTTTTTAATTGCAGAGCATGTTAAACCTCCTTTCTTTCCAGTCTTAAAAACTGAGTACTAGGATTGGACTCAATGATCCCTGGTGGTCCCTTCCAACCCCTACAATGCTGTGGAATATTTACAATTTTTTAAAAAAGCTTTTTTATTTCCACTGCCTGTGTGTTTTTACTAGGTGAAAACAATGAATAATCTCTAGAAGGTGTTCTGTTCTTCACCTGAAGGAGATTGTTTCTTACTCTTTAACCTGACTCTATAAGCTTTATGTTGAACTATATACTGTGTCATGCAAGAAATCACACTGTCGTAAATTCAGAGAAGTCTTAACACCACATATATAGCATACAAATGCTCCTCTTAGTACATTAAGACAGCATATAATGTTCTTGGTAATTGAACAAGTAAAAAATCACCTTTTAGCACATCTTTCCTTTTCTAAATGATAGCTGCTATCAGTATGTGAATAACAGTGTAACTGCACTCATTGTGATCATGTCCTATGTGTCAGCAGTCATGATCAAAAAGGAAAAGATCCAGCAACTGATAGTAAAATGTAAGTGCTCATTTCTGAATCTGCAACTCTGATAGACCTCCAGAACCCCAAAATCGTTGTAAATTTGTGCTTATTTCTATATTCGAAATAGATTCACAACCTGTTTAGGCTTCACATACTCCAATCAAATAATTATGAATTGTCTATTATAGATTAAACCATGAATAACAGTAATAAAATGAGGAATGACAGGAAACTGTATGAAAATGGCACCATATGGTGGAGTATGACCTAAATTTGGCATCAGGTTAATACCAACAACTATAATGTAATGTGCTCATAATTTACAATTCAATGACGTTTAGCCCCTTCCTTCCTATTTTGAATTTCCATACATTCATTGTACTCACTCTTCCTCATTATTGCCCCCTTCCTTCCCCCATCTTCCCACAAAACTTAAGGAGAGATGTTTTGGATTTGTGGGGGTTGTTTTGCTTGGGGGGTGATGGTATTTCATGTAGGAGGGGTGGGTACCATATTGTAAGTCTTTTCTTGCCCTTCTATCTTCCTTTTCTCCCGGCCACAAACAAAATCTTAAAAAAAAAGAGAATTTATGCTTCAAAGCAAGCAGAGACCTCTAAAATCTCAAAAAACAGCCTTTCTAGTCAGTGCTTTGGATAGGAATCCTTACAAGTCCATGTCTTCTCTGCAGTTACAAGGACTCTTTTAAGCATAAACCTGTCCAGACTCTAATCTCAATTTTGCATGTCTAATAAAGAGCTTTATTCTATTTTGCAATTGCAAACAGCTAGATGAGGCAGCTGGTGCGTAATGGTATACATGCCCTTTTTGTACTGAACTGGCACTTTGCAATGGAATATAAATGTCTTGGCACTACAGAAGCAGCTTTTCATATAGGGCCAGTTATACTTTAAAGTTACAAGATGTAAAGACCAACAGTCATACCAGGCAGTTTATGTGTAATGGCATCCTGTGCAGAACATGAACTCTTCATGGCTCCCAAGAGGCAGCTGGTTAATAATGCGCAAATTTAAATGTATTTGGCAATGGTTGCTTCAAGAGGCACTATATGGATACTAACCTCAAAGATATTTTATTCATCATTTCTTTAACCTTCATTTAATACAATCTGATATCATATATTGTTAAGTATAACTTACTGCTTCATTAGTATTTCATGAGTTTGAGCACACTGACAGGGAATGGGTGACATTCCCCAAGCCCCCACATAATACATATAATTTCAAGGTCTCTGGTTTCATTTGGATAGGAGAATCTAAGAATTAAAGCAAAATTACAAGCAAATAAAAGCAGGTAGGTTATTTTTATACAGGAGATTATCTCTCCTGATTGTAAAGTAGATTTAGTTTGATTTATTTCATAGTAAAAAGTGGCAATTTTCTCCATATTCAATTTAAAAATTAGATAACAATGACCTTTAAATAAAGTAAGTGCAGTGCTGTGTCTACCATAGAATCATAGAACCATAGAATGTCTTGGATTGGAAGGGACTTCAAAGATTTAGTTCCCATGCCCCTGCCATGGGCAGGGACACCCTCACTAGACCAGACTGCCCAATGCCCCATCCAGCACTTCCAGGGATGGTGAACGTGTTCCAGTGCCTCACCATACTCATAGTAAAGAATTTCTTCCTAACGTCTATCATAAACCTACCCCTCTTTCAGCTTGAAGCCATTGCACCTTGTCCTATCACTACACTCCCTGGTGAACGGTCCCTCTCCCACTTTCCTGTAGGACCCCTTTAAGTATTGGTAGGCTGTAATTAGGTCTCCCTGGAGCCTTCTCTTCTCCAGGCTGAATAAGCCCAACTCTCATAACCTGACCTCATAATGGAGGTGCTCCAGCCCCTTGATCATCTTTGTGGCCCTCCTCTGGACTTGCTCCAACAGCTCTATGTCTTCCTTGTACTGGGGACTCCAGAGTGGGGTCTCACGAGAGCAGAGTAGAGGGGCAGAATCACCTCCCTCGACCTGCTGGCCACACTGTTATTGACACAGTCCAGGACACAGCTGGCCTTCTGAGCTGCTAGTGCTCACTGCTGGCTCATGTTGGACTTGTTATTGATCAGCACCTTCAAGTCCTTCTCCTCAGGGCTGTTCTCAATCCATTCTGCCCCCAGCCTGTAGTTGTGCTTGGGATTGCACCAACCCACATGCAGGACCATGCACTTTGCCGTGTTGAACTTCATGCAGTTCTCATAGGCCCATCTCTCCAGACTGAGAGAATGTCCCTCTGAATGACATTCCTTCCCTCCAGCATGTCAACCTCACCACACAGCTTGATGTTGTCTGCAAATTTTTTGAGGGTGCACTCTATCCCACTGTCCATGCCACCAACAAAGATGTTGAACAGTGTCAGTCCCAGTACTGACTGCTGAGGAACACCACTCATCACAGACCTTCACATGAACATTGAGCCGTCATCTCTAAAGAGAATTTCAAAGTTGCCAATTTCAGTCTGTTTTTTCATTTATTGACAGGGAGAAATAATTATAATCAATTATAATAATGAAAATTATAAAAACCATGATAAAAAATATGAGTTGTTCTTATTTTCCTGTTTAGTGAATTGCCTTTATCAAAGATTGGATCAGTATATATATTCCTTAGAGGGTATGCTTCTAAATGGTGACATCTGAATACATATGTATTATACAGATATCCATTGGGTAATACAGTTCAGTGTTCCTCTGGGTTTTTTTTTTTGTTTTCTATAATTCCTCTCTATTTTCACAAACACAAGAACAAGTACCATGGGATAAATCTATTTGCAAGCATAACTCCAGAAAGCAAGGGCTAGGAAACACCTGTCCAGTTCTAACTCATCAGGTGACTGTAACACACTATGTAAGTGAAACAAGTATGAATAATTTGTTTGTGTGGATCTTCGCATCCAGCCTACATCTGCCTTCCTGTAATGATTCAGGTTTGCACCAAAAGTTACAAAAAATGACAGATTAAGTCCTAACTCTACATCTCTGTAGTCTTTCTGGTGGAGGGATTGAGTCTAAACAATCCCCCGGCAATCTTTATAGTTTTAAAGCAGCTGTGATTTACTCCCAAGAAAACGGGTACGAAATGAGTAGAGAGAAGAGGCACAATTGACTCATCATGAGAATTAATTTGGAGATTTTGAAGAAGATTAGGACAAATGACCCACCCAAGCGGTTGGGTCCACTTGGTTAAAGAGTCAGAATATAGGTAAATGAGTTGCTGGCTAATACGTGTGAGTGGCTGAGGAATGTTTGTCATGAGAAATGCACAAGACATGAGTGTGATCCAGCATGAATATTCCAGTGCGTTCCTCTCCTCATACTTGTGAATTAAACACCTCTGGTGTAGTTTTGCTGTTTACCTATTTGTTACAATCAAGAAAATGACCCAGAAGAGCTGAAAATCTTGCGTACAAATACAGCATCCTGTTTTGTGGCCACAGGAGAAACACTAGTTTGTTTACTTGTTTATAGTTGAGAATGAAACAATTTAAAGGAGGTTGTTTTGAAAACATCTGATGGCTTAATACAGGATTTTAGCCTCAAAGAAACAGCTATATGCAATAGTTGCAATATAACTGATTATACAGGTATTAGAGTTTTGCTGCAGTGAAGGGGGTGAAAAGATGTTTAAGCCAGACCCCTGTACTTTTTCTCTATATACTGCAATAATACTGCAATAAGGAAGGTATGTAAGTTGTTCTGTATCCATACATTACCAAGACCAGGAACTGTATGAATTTTGCCTTGAGAGCACTGGTGATTACCTACCAAAAATATTATCTGGCTCTTGAGGTATTTGGGGAAAACAAAACATATAACTCCATCAAGGGAACATATATGTGTGTTTTTGGACATTGCTTAGAATGCAGTTGCTGTTGCTCTGGGAATGCTGTTGATAGGATAATACACAAGCCAAACACAAACACGTCAAAGTTAAGAACACCTTTTTTAATGGATCCAGTTCACTGATAATCAGAAACTGGAAGTGAGACGAGGCATTCCCTAAATAAATCAGAGAATATGATTTGATTCCTGTGGTGGGATTTGTCAGATAAACTGCAAGTTGCCTACTCCCTTTGGACTCTGTGGGACAAATACTGCTGCAATTTGAATCTTCTGATTTTAGCAAGAGCAATTTCTCTCCATATGTCTGTAGGGATAAATTCATATGTAACCCTCTACACTGAAGACATAGAAAAGCTGAATCACAACTTCAAGTCCCAACAAAGGTAATAAAACATTTCTCCAGTCAGCTCTCATATGGACCAAGTCAGGGAAAGGAAAGGGCAGGAGTATGATGTTAGTCATCACAGAGGTATTTACAATGAAGGAAGAAAGGCTCACCTCCACAGAGTGATTTACTGCTAGAGTGTTCCAAGATCAGGTAAGTCAGAGAGCAAGTCAGCTAAGTCTTGTTCATTATATCTAAACTGTTTTCCACTCCTCTCAGATAATTTAGCATTGCCCACAGTAAATATGTAAGACCAGAACCAGTAACTGGACTAGTTTGCCTACTAGTAGGACTCGTACTACTACACTGGAAATACATCCATATCAGAGAGCAATTCCAGCCAATGCTAATGCCAAGCTATGAATCCAGTGCAAGTGGAGGACTGTCACTTAGGTATCCTCCTCAGCTAGCAGCATGTGTCACTGATTTATGTCAGCCACAATATCATCCACCCACTCAGGTGATACTGTACACAATTCTTCACCTCCAAGAGAACTCCTGGAAACAATCGTTGCTCCTTTCCCTTCTAAATTATTTCTTCCTTCCCCATGAAGCATGACTGAGTAGAAAAAATTAAATTAAAATAGCTTGGAAAATTAATACAGAAGTTTTAACTAAACATGGAGAAAAATAGCATTTCCAGATACAGTTATGTATTGTTTTATAATGCAGAAAATTCCGAAAAATCATGAGAAATACTAATTACTCATTTCTATATTGAATTTATTGAATACTGTATTGTGCCATGCACATTTTTCACTTTTAAAGATGCAAGTTAGGTTTACAATAGTAAATGAGTAGGGAATATAATTTGAAACAGAATAGAGGGGAAAATATGTCTCTCATAAATTTCAAGAGGAAGATTTTAGAGCTTTGCCTCCCAAATGACCCTACTGCTGTTGCAGGCAAACGCCATTTCATCTACCTCTGAAGGACAGCTGCCTCTGACAATGGAGAAGTGTAATTGCTGACTGGAAGTTTACATAGGCTTTTAAGAGCAGCAAGGAGTGTTGCATGTAATTGAAAAGCAGAGGAATATTTATATGAATATAAATTTAACAGAACAGAGGGAGTTTTTTTCAGGGAAACAGAGCTTTGTAACTTTTTTGAAAGTGAAGGTTTTAGCAAGAAAAGGATATCTAAGACTTGAATTAAATCTCACTTGAGATGCATCTTTACTAATGGTATAGTGCCTTTTGATACTTTAAGGGGATTTTATCTTACTGGAGATCCCACATAGGGGAAATATGTTAAACCACTTGACTCTGCTGAGTTTTCTGTTAGAACATCTTCTTTAATGACCAGATGTCAGTGAGCCTAATTTGTGAGTTCTGATAATATTTTACTCTAATGTAATGTGAATGATTTTCAGTGCTATGTGTATATATATAATTATATGCATGAAAATGTCTTGATTGAAATTACAGATCAAGTATTTGCATGTGGCTATGGCTGGCCAGACGCCTGGCTTCCCATGTTTGATTGCTAATTTGTACTGTATGAGGACTCAAATCAGGCACCACTATGTTAAAATTTTAGAATAGCATCTGAATAGGGGCTGAATAGATGTTTAATATACTGAAGGGAGACTATTTAACATTTCTTCTTTTTTCCCCCTCAGTTCCTGTGCTGATGAAAAAAATTACATTATCTAATGTTATTAAAAGTGCAGTTATTTTGGAAGAAAATTTGAAGCTGGCTTTGCACATTATATTTGATGATGACTGCCAGGTCTGGATTCAGTACACACAGAGTGGTGGCAGGTCAACTGTTTTCACTGCAATGAGTGGTTTCTGGATCGAGTAGGGTGGGAGATGGCAATATGAAGATTTCTGGCTCTTTTTCTATAACTTGGTATTGGCGCGTGAAATGCTCACTGCCAAGTGGCACCTGCAGCTAAAGAGGGGCATATGCTGACCGCTTGAATGGGGGTTGGAACCAAGAAATAATATAGACTACAAGTGCTTCAAATTGTCTATAAGCACTCATTTGCCCATTTATCTCTGAATCTAGTTAAATGGTTAAAAGTATTTATCCCTAGGAGGGACAATATTCTTCTTTTGGAGCAAGGTTGGAGCACTCACAAGGATTTCAGTGTTACAGTATGAGTTTTCATAATACTCAGGACCCTGTCTGTGTTGAAGCCACATAGCCCTTTGCCCCAGAAGAGATCTCCAACATGGGATAGGGTCTTTTTACAGAAGCCTGGCAACTGAAAAATAATAAAAGCAGCTGTAGATTATTTTTTTTTGTGGTGACTTTGGCATAGATCAACCTTGAGTCTCATCCTTGAGATGAGCTGGCTCCCGGCAGAGGTGTTATCAAGATCCCTCTTGACCTTTGTTAGGATAAATTCTGAAGAGGAGTTAAAATAAAGGAGTAGCTTTTAGTAAAACCTAGCTCGATATGTTACATAATTGCTGGTATGAACTGGGATATATATATATATTATATATAGGATGTATATATAATTTTTGATGACAGTATGATCTCCTGAGCACATGAAGCTCAGTCTCTCTGATGCATTCTGTATCAGAGGGGTTTTGGTTAATACAGTATACCATGTGTCCTGTGCTAGAAGAAGATATTTTTTGCCCCCTGTAAATGTGATAAGGGATAGATGGGCACATGAGGCATATTATGTGCCCTGACTGCACTGCATATAAAACACTTGTTTTGCTTTACTGGCCAACCTTTCTACCAAGGTGTAAGAACTACTTTCATGCCAGAAACTGTATTGTTCCAATCACAGTAATTCACTATAACTACCATGTTTGGCCTGCTCTGAAACAGCAGGGGTTTTATTCCAGTCATGCACTTAACTTTTCTTGACTTTCACAGGTTTGTGGAGGTGTCTGAAATTCTATCAAAGCCAAAGAGATTTCAAGCCCTGACAAATCTGTTTCTAGTTATGTTCTCAGGCATAACTTTATGTCTGGAGTTTTACTAGCAGAGACATGTATGATCCTGACCTTTGGGTTCTGAAGAGTTAGAGGGATACAGTTCTCATACTTGTGTGTCTATAATGCTTTTTTGTGTTCCATTTCACATTTTAAGCATTTTTGTGGAAGGCATCCTTCAGTAAGAGCAACAGCACACATATTTGAAGGATGCTAGTAACCATGTGTGACAGACTGTATGGATTGCTTCCTCTGTTAGTCTACTAACTAGGTTTGTCCTTTACCTGATCTTATTTGCCTGCCTTCTGAAAACAACTGAAGAAGTCATGCTCTTATTAGCCTATACAAACAAGTGTACTAAAGCCAACTATAGAAACTGGTGTTTCCCTTGGGTTAGATATTAGAATAGAAAGTGTGCTCTACTGTTGTGCATCAGTAGTAATTCAGTAAGGAGTTAAGGTTGTAATGTAGGAGTGCAAGTTATGAGCTTAAAATATCTACGCAAAGAAGCCCTGGATTTCAAATTGAGGAAGATTCTTCAGAGTCTGAGTAATCACTGTTTTTTCCTGTAACAATCCAAGGCACTTTTCTGGATGTCAAATTTTTTGAGGGGACATATTTTAATTGTGGGACTATGTATGGCATTAAATATAACCTCTTGTAACCTCAATTTTCAGGAAGAATGAGCTACAATTCAAAGACAGAAGCAAAAGCAGGGACCTTTTTTTTTTTTTTTTCCCCACAATAAATAATATGTGAGGGTCTGGTATCATCAGCTGTGAGCCAACACACTGATGAAACCTGACATGAAATATCAAATATCATGATGTACTTGCTGGAAAAATGAGAAAACAAAAGCAGCTCTTCCAGAAAAAAATGATGTTGTGACAGACACAAAGCTTCTGTGCTGAATGACTTACAAGCAATGTGTGAAGACCTTGCCAGACTTCTGAATTTGGATTCAAAGTTGGAGTACAGTAACACTTTGATTGCTGCTATCCTAATTCCTTAGAAGAAAAACGTACTGTATGTTACCTAAAATTTCAACTATGACATGACTGTATAGGTAGAGATCTATGATGTTATAACTCACTTTATCCTGCAATGCCATCATATTAGTAGAATTGGCAGATAAAAGCTTTTTTTTTTTTTTTTTTTAAGAAATAATGCCATTAATGTGACGTGGGGATGAAAGAAATAAATTACTTCTTCCTCTTCACTTCTTATCCCTAAGGAATATATTTTTGGAGATTCTTGGTGTTGCTCAAAGTTGATGGAAAGTCAAAAGCACTCTTCCAAACAGTCAGCTTTTCTTCACATTCTTGAGCTGTGTCATTGGTTTCTATTTTCAGTTGCACAATTTTTATTACTACTTTCCCATTCTAGATATGTGAGAAACATTTCACATTGTGACCTGAAATAGAAATGCTTAAAAACATTGTGATTTCTTTAAGAAGGATGTACTGGAGTGGTTTCTTTTTCCTGTTACTGAAAAGGATTTTTAAAGTTCCCTGACATACATGGAATGATTGTAGTTACTGTGGTGCCTCATCGCAGGAGAGATATTCTTTATTCTAGCACTACATTGACTTTCCAAGTAATTTCTAAATCAATACTAGAGGCAACTTCATTATCAAGTGGAAAAGTAATGAGAAAGACTCTGTATTTAGTATGATATTTTTGGCAGTCCACTTATTCCTTAGGGTACAAACTGCATGAACTCACTCCTATTTATTCTATATTGTTAAAGTCCAGTACATCATTCTCTTTGATGGCAGAGGGGTTGAAAGGGAGAAAAGTCTTATTTTCTCCCTAGATCTTAAACTGTTAGCATATTTTACATTAAAGAATTATCAGATGCTATCAGATAAAATATAGCATTGGAAAATGAAGTAAGGTGCCACACACTAGGGTATTATCATACCTTTTTCTTTTGTGCATCTTGCCCTCCTTTGCACAGCTTCAAAGATGGGCAGTTGTTTGGACAGATATAAAAAATTTGATTCTTTATCCTCTGGCTTTCAGAAGCATGGAAACTGGATCAATCTGCTCCTTGCCATGGAAATGATCTGACTTGAAAGGAAGGGTCCAATCAGTCAGATGTTGTAGAGCAAAGAACGTTTTAGGAGTCCAATAAAAGAAGAGATTCATGTTCTGAATCCTAAACTAAAGAAGTTACTTAATTCAGTTTGCACCCATGTCTGGAATAATGATGGAACTTCAGGAATAATTTCTTTTTAGTGCTTTTTATTTGCCAGTTTAATGAGGTTTGTTTTGCAGCACCACTCTCTCTCTGCTCTCCAAATATTTTGACTGATAAATCCCTGTTATTAAGGCACCTAAAGATGTGGTCAAAAGATTTATCTCTCAGCTGAACAAATTAGAACTACCTTATAATTTTTTAGAAGGTAGTTGAGGCTGCCTCTATATTCTAAGACACATACACAAGCAACAATGTATATGAAATTCAACTTTTGAACTATAAAAATGAAAGAAAAATACAATTAAATACTTGAATGGAAGTGTTTTTCAGTTCCTTGTCTCACTCCAACTAATGTTATAAAACAATCCTCTTTTGAAAGGATGAAACACACTACATCTCCTTTGAAACCTCCAAGCATCAGACGTAACATATAATACTACTTTATCAATAGAATATTAAAAGAGACCTTTTGATCATTTTCACTGTCCCCATCTAATTTTCAGTAAAGTTTGTTATTCAGAGCCTTTACACTTGAAAATCAGGTACATATTAAAATTTGTAGCAGTTTATAATTTTGAAATTAAGCTGAGTAAGACTCATTTCCTTTGGAACATAATAAAAAGGTTACTGAACTAGAATAATTTTCTCCTGAAGTTTAGTTTAATGAAATTACTCCATTCTACTATACTCTTATTAATTTAGGTATGTCTAGTATGACTCCACTGGTCTCTTTCAATATATGTACTCTGCTTCCTGGTTATCTTTGGAGATTAAATTTCTGCTGAATAAAAGAATCTACCATTCTGTCTGTCTGGTCAAAATGTACAGGTCATGGATTAAAACAGACAAGCAAAATGCACTTTTTGTATCACAGTCACAGTACACAAACTTTTGCTTTTCCCCATCCTTTCTTGCAATCCAAATTTTAGAAAAGAATAATGAAAAAGTAAAATGTTTGATGGGCCTGTGCTGAGAATGGTGTCCCTGAGGTTATTTAAAATTCAGCAGCATAGACTCATATCTTTTTTACTGCCTTGCTTTTCACATCACAAGGTATTTTCTACCTAAGTTTCCTTTTCTGAAATCGAATCTGAAATTTGGCGGGTTTCAGGAAACAATTCATATGGAAAAAAAAAAATTGCCTGTGAATGAAAAGGCTGCAAAATATTCTCTAATTCAATCATTTGGGAGTTGAGGAAAGAATTGAGAGTAATTCTTTTTTTTTTTTTTTTTAAACTTTCATGTGATACTGTAGCACTGTTTGGGATGCAGAGGTGTAGCCTTCTAAAAACCAGAACAGCAATAAATTAACTGAGCAATAAACTGTATAAAATTATTTCTGACATGGAAAACTAGGATTTTGAATTTTTTTTTAGCATTATTTTGCCTTTAGATATGGTATATAAATTAATTGGACAATCCCAGCAAAGAGGTTTGTTTGCTTTTACTAGGCTTTTATCACTGTTTACAATCACAGCTTATTCTAAATAAGAAAATAATTGCTGCTTTCAAGCATTAGCAAGCTGCATAGGAACATTTTAATACACCAGTTTCACTGAAAAGCTCTAAGCATGTTTCTTAGCTAAGAGATCATTGCAGATTTCCTGAGTTTTTAACATTGATAATTTGACATTATAGTTCTCAAAATTAAACATTTAGCTTAACAGGACTCCTGTGATGAGAAGTCCTGATTCAAAAGTCATTCCAACTGAAATGGCAATATAAGGCAAATAAAGAAATATTATCGTTTCTGTCATGGCCTGATGACGGCTGTATGGAAGGAGGTTGCTAGTGCTGGATTTAGGGGCACCAACTCAGTAAAGAAGTAGATGTAAGAGTACTAGACCATATTTGGAGGAGTACTTACCTACATGAAGATGAGTTCGAATGCATGGCTACAATATCAATCTTAATTAAGCCAATATTAAAAAAACATTTTGTTTGCTGTTCAACATGTCCTATCCTTTGTGGATGTATATTGTATATAGAGCCAAGAGAACACATTGTGTGGAGACAAGAATTTATAGTTACTCCAGCTATTTTTTTAACAGTCTAATAGTCAAAATTATCAAGTTAATACAGAAAGGAGTTAGTAATAATACAATTAAAGCTGTTATCTTCTCTCAAAGCCCTCAAACCAAGCATACCATCTTAATAGCTGTCTAATTTTTTTTTTTTTTGTCAGTGTGTCCAACCTCCCAGTGTTCCTCTGTTTTTTTCAAGCTGGCCATTTCATACTCTCTTGAGAGGAATGGTGGAGGAGTAACACAAGTCCTTGCCAGATGGCATAAGATGTTCATAGTGGGGCTGTCTTCCTCTGTCAATAAAAATATGACCTCAGTATCACCAAATTCTTTCTCCTCATCTTGGAGGCCTATTTGGGTTTGTTATGACAAGCCACCTCTTTTTTTGAGTGACCAGGAAGTAGGATGGTTGTTCACCAGACTGCATTACACAGCCCTGGCTCTCTCTGGGGATTCCCAAGTCACTCACCATGAGATAGCTGAGGTGGCCCAGCTCCAGCAGCCTCTGGGGTCTCCTGCCAGTGATGACAAACCCCACATTTATTGGGCTATATAGTTCAAACCTTTTTATAGGGATAGTTACTAGTCCTTTTTTATGCATTTGAAACTGAAGAACCTTAAGCCTAAGGTCACATTTTTCGAAAGGGACCTTTAATGTCTTGGATTTGGCTGACCAACTCACTATGGTCAGAGGCTCTGTTTTGCCCCAAGCTGCTGAGTTCTCCCAACACTGAGATGAGTATGAATGGTGAATACTCAAGCTGAGATGTGTCTATCTGGGCATCAAAGCTCTGGGTAAGTGAACTGTGTCAGGATGTAATTCGCTTGCTCAAGGTCATACTTTCTGTCAGATGTAAGCACACAATCTGCTGATGCAGGGTCCGTGGACTCTCACTCAGGTGCTGAATGCATGGATTTATAATTCCACCTGTTGTAATTCATAACCTTAGTGAAGGGAATATAATTTAAAATAAAAATAAAAATTAAAAAAAAATTTTAAAAAAAATCATTCAAGCGAGTAGAAATTCTGTCTTTCAAAAGGAAAAATGCTTAGTTGTTTGGAGGGCTTTCAGAAGTGGATTATGGTACGTTTAGATTTACACAAGCAAACTCTCTCTGCGACATTTGGTGTCAATGTCAAATTTAATTCTGAAGGAAATATCTGAGTGGAAATAAAGCATTGCGTTGAGAGAGTCTACTACCTGAAATGTGCAAGTTCCATTTAACAGGTGAAAAAGATAACAGTCTTCTCAATTTTTGAAAGAGTTTTATTGGGAGTTTTTCAGAATTTTAGTGGCAGATTAAGGGGTAGAACGCCCATGTCAATAAGAAAAGCAAAATACCTTTAACGGTCAGATTTTTTTTGCATTATCTAGTCACTCTCCATGAGTTTAATCTCTGTTGCTACCAACTGAATGTTGTCATAAATTTTTTGCTCTTCTTTTTAAGTATACATCTTTCATCTGGGAGGTCCCTTGTCAAAACTTTATCAAATCTGGCACCAAAAGACCAAGATGCAGTTTAAACGGAACTTTAGGTTAAGATTAATAAACTAAGTGTCTTCAGCCAAGAAATTTCTGAAAAATGAAAACACTTCTTAACTCAGCAGCGAGATCCCCAGCAGAATTCAGTACCTGCTAGAGCTATATTCTATAACAGCCATTATATGTCTTTAGTTTAATTTCTTAAGTTTGAACAATAATGGCCTATCATTCTATAGATTTTCATGTAAATTTTATTATTGAAGTTTTTTTTGCATCTAGTGTTTTAGATTGCTTAGAAACATATTCTTTCATATTTCTAGTGTATCTGCTTGATTGGGACTTCTTAACAAAAAACTTCAGTTCCTAGCATTTTTACTGAATATCTTCCAATCTCCTTGATAATTGATCTAAAAAAAATTTATTCATTCTGAGGTTCAAAAACAAAGGGAGTACTTTGTGAAGTAACTCTGGTTTTGAGTTTCCTCAAACTTCCCGAGGAAGAGTAGTGTGACTGAACGAGCCTTTGAAACTGTAATTCCTCTGGATCATCTATAGTACCACTGCAGTGAATCCCAGAATGTTTCCATTTTGAAGGGACCTGTGGAGGTCTCTAGTGCACCTTCCTGCTCTAAGAGGTGTCAGACAGATACAGCTAGGATGAGCTTGGCTGGCAGCTATGTCCAACTACCTGAGATCCAGAGGCCAAGTAAGTTGTTTCTGTGGTGCTGGTAAGGGGTTATACAGGGAGAATTTGTGTTTAAGGGTGCTTATTTTGGAGTAATATTTTGAACGCTTCAGTACTTGCAAAGAATGTAATTTCTTAGCTGTAGGGATTAATACTACTCGTCACCTTGTGTAAGATCTTTGTAGCTGTTTCTGTATAAGTTTTGATGAGACCAGATAAGGCTGATTAAAATGAAACGCGCATGGTTTTAGTACTTCTAGTAACAGCCAATACAGCAAGTCCCACGGGAAGCATTTCCTCACTTTAAGTAATGTTTGACGTAGAACTTGGTAATAGACCTTGTATAAAGCTGAAGAGTGGAAAAACAGGGCATAAGTCTTAGTTCAATGAATTGCTAATGCTATCGAAAAGTACATTTAGCAGCCTGAGGCTTTTAAATAACCGAAGACCCACACAACACTTGCAAAACTGATTTTGTTACTTGGTGAAAATTTGTGTAGGAATAACTTTCGTACTCAAGTATTTGTGGGTCAACTCTTTTTGAACCTGACTTTAGGTATATTTAAAACTGGTTTAGAGCAAAATTAATACTCTATACAGAACCAGGTACAAACCCTCAATTTTTGCAAATGTATGAAAGTATTTTAAAGTCCAGCTATTTTTTAAAAACACCTTAAGGATTAGTGGTGATAGATTTTTTTCCTTCTTACTATGGTTCATCTTGATTTTTTTTTACAAGACAATGAAACGTTTGTCAGTTGCTTTTCCGTTTGAAAAGGCAAGAGAGGCTTGATGCTTTTTCTCCTCAGCAGATTAAGTACTTAGTTGCTTGTTTTTGAAGAAGTGAAATAAATTTGCTAATGTTGATAAAATTCATTCAACAGAGTGCCAACAGGTAAGTAGGGCACTTTGTAAAATGTGATAGGCTTCACAAATTACATCCTTTAATTTCTCTGTGCCAGACCTTTGATAATGTCAGGTAGACTTACTACTGGTTGGCTTCTAATTCTTTCTTATCTGCTAAACACGAAAACATCTTTGCAATTTCCTTGTAATAGAACACAAAAAAAACCTTGTTTGCTATCTCAGCTTGAGAACAGGGAAAAATGCATAGAGAGTCCATGCAGCTAATTACCATTTGATCATTTTGAGCAATGGTAGAAGTTGTTCCAAATCAGAACTCCAGGTTTCATTTTCTGTTTCCCCTTAAGAAGTTCAAGATCTGGATGGGCACTTAGGCCAAAACCTGTAAAAGCATTCACAGAGTTAGATACCTAAGTAGATACTGAGTTCTATACCCGCCCTGTCATAATTTGGGGGCTGACCTCAGACAGGGAGACAAAAACAAAAGGCAGTGCTTTGGTCTGCTGTCTGACCTAGCATTGTGCTGGGCTTGGTAGCTTGCTTGACAACTGCAAGCCCTGAGCCTGCCTGACAACAGCAACATGACACCACTGGGCAGTGACCACAGATGCTCCCAAGGAATGGTGTATAAACTGCCCCCTGAAAGCCCAAATCAAGTGTTCCTGAGGAATGGCTGGCTTGTGCTTTGGTGATCTACTCTTACTTGGGATGCCAGGTGGGGGATGACATATTTTCCTGGGAATTGAGTCATACCAACAAGGAAGATGATAAGGAATTTGGAATAGGAGCAGAAAAGTGCCCTCTCACAGGGTGATATAATTGTTCTCTACTTATTACGTGCTGTATCCCAATAAACCTAATTTTGTGCCTTGGACTTGGAATCTTATTCCTTCAAAGGGCAGAGGGTGGCAGAGAGTCTGACTGCAGCACCTCAGCTATTTGTTTAAATTAAATCAGTGAAATCCATGTGTTGAAAGAGTATTACAGAGTATATTGTAGAGGCTCTTTTCCTTTATTTTAAGCCACTTGCGCTGATAGGAATATAGATTGTTGAATTTTAATCTAACATTCAGAAGTCAATTTGAGGAGGCAAAAATAAAACTAAAGTTGTTTACTTCAAAGCTTATTTATTTGCATCTTCCTTTTACTATTTTTAAGATCAATTACATTTTTTTTCAGGTTATTGGTATTGCCATTGTTGTTAACTTATGCAACACATTAGAGGTTTGAGAACTTTGACACTTAAAGGAAAAGCTCTTATGACATTGCAAGAAGCCCCTTCTACCTTAAAATATCTGGTGTGTCTTTGCATTCTATCAAAGAAAAAAAGATGAGCTGAAAAGTCAGAAAACAAAAAAGAAATTGTTTTCCCTCCTTTATCCATGGAGAGGTCTTATAACTATTTTTTTTAAGGTTGGTAATAATCTATGGTGTTATCTGTGTATCTTCATGGAAGGAAGATTAAGTGATCATTGTCAAAAGTACCATTGGTGCCATGGTTCCTTGATGCTTCTGATGAAGGAACAAAATCAGATCTCCATTCTTCAGCAGGGGATGCGGTTTACATTGATTTTAGTAAAGCATGTATCTAGTGGAGTCCCTATTCAATAGTACCTGGATGAAGAAACAGAGTGTACAGTCAACAAGTTTGCTGATGACACAAAACTGGGAGGGGTGGCTGACACACCAGAAGACTGCTCTGCCATTCAGTGAGATCTAGGCAGGCTGGAGAGCAGGGCAGGGAGAAATTTAATTAAATACAAGGGCAAATGTAAGGTCTTGCATCTGGGGAAGAACAACCCCAGGTACCAGTAAAGGTTGGGACCTGTTGGAGAGCAGCACAGGTGAAAGGGACTCGAGGGTCCTGGTGTACAGCAGATGACCAAGAGCCAGCAATGTGTCCTCATGGCCAAGAAGGCCAACAGCATTCTGGGATGTATTAGAAGGGGTATGGTTAGTAGGTTGAGAGAGGTTCTCTTCCCCCTCTACTCTGCCCTGGGGAGGCCTCATCTGGAATACTGTGTCACTTCTGTGGGGGGCAGTCATAGAATCACAGAATCATGTGGCTCTCTCTCTCTCAGTGTCTCTCTACAGGCTGCAGGTCCTTCCAAGAGCTTGCTCCAACATGAGTCATAGCATCTTCTGTATGTCTCCAGCATGGGTCCTCTCCACAAGCTCTGCCAGGGTGCAGAGATCACGAGACGGGGTCTCTGCTCCCCATCATCATCCATGGGCTACAGGGGGACCACCCATCCCACCCCAGTCTTCTCCATGGGCTGCAGGGAAATCTCTTTGGCACCTGAAGTGCCTCCTTCTCCCAGCTTCTTCACTGGCCTTGGTGCCTGCAGAGCTTCTTACATCATCTAACTCCCTTCTCTGGTGGCAAAAAGCGGCTGCTTGCATTTTATTTTTTCAGAGGGTTGTGATCAGTGGAGTAGAATCTGACTGGAGGCCTGTGACTAGCGGTGTTCCCCAGGGCTTGGTGTTGGGTCCAGTCCTGTTTAATATCTTCATTGACGACCTTGATGAGGGAATAGCATCCACCCTCAGCAAGTACCGATGATACAAAGCTGGGAGGGGTGGCTGACACGCAGGAACATCCATCAAGACCTGAACAGGCTGGAGAGCTGGGCAGGGAGAAAGCAGATGAGATTCAACAAGAGCAAGTGTAAAGTCTTGCACCTGGGGAGGAATAACCATCTGTATCAGTACAGGCTGGGGTTGACCTGCTGGAGAGGAGTTCTGTGGAGAAGGACCTGGGGGTCCTGGTTGCTGACAGGTTGGCCATGAGTCAGCAGTGTGCACTGGTGGCTAAGAAGGCCAATGGGATCCTGGGATGCATCAGGAAGAGTGTGTCCAGCAGGTCTAAGGAGGTGATCCTCCCCCTCTACTCTGCGTTGGTCAGGCCCCACCTGGAGTATTGTGTCCAGTTCTGGGCTCCCTGGTATAAAAAAGACAGGGACCTTCTGGAGAGAGTCCAGAGAAGGGCTACGAGGATGATTACGGGCCTGGAGCATCTCCCGTATGAGGACAGGCTGAGAGAGCTGGGACTGTTCAGCCTGGAGAAAAGAAGACTTAGGGGGGACCTAATTAATTTTTATAAATATCTTAGGCAGGGGATGCCGGGGATTTGGCCAGCCCCTTTTCAGTGGTCTGTGGGGACAGGACAAGGGGCAATGGCTGTAAATTGGAGCACAGGAAGTTCCGCACCGTTGCTGATAGGCTTGGACATCATTTTTCTGAGATTTGAGATTACAAGTTGATTCTACAGGTGTTTTGATGCCTAATGTCATCTGTCTTAATTTTAACATAAATGCTTCAAGTGCTTTGTATCAATTAATCATACAATAATAAAAATATAAATGCATGGAAGTCATAAAACTGGAAAACAGTGACATGACTTGTTCAAGATCAGAAGCAAATACCAGCTTTCTTCCTCTAGAGTCTGGTCCAAATATCACTGCTGGAGTAACTCTCAGCAGCTCAAAGACACATTTTTTTAATCACTACTTTTCTTTCCACCCATTACAAAATTAGAGATAGCCCATTGCAAAATTAGAGACTGTTTATACACTTGAGATATTTGTATTTGCTTCTGATTTGGGTACATTTCTAAATGTACATGTTTTTATAAGCAATAAGCTATATGTTCTGTGCTAAATTATCTCCCATGCGTGTGAGATACTAAAAGCTGAAAGTGCCTTACAGAGTCCCATACATGCTGCTGTCAGCATTTTATTCCTCTTTTAAAGATGTATTCTCTTCCTAAGTCCCTTCCTTGTGGTGTTATCAAATCATAGGGAATAGATGTAGTTTATATAACTTGGGAATTCATTTTGATGAATCTCCATCAGCAGTTTTTAAAAGCTCTTTTCATTTAGTCTTCCAAGTGTTTACAAGTCCTCTAAAATTATCATTTGTTTCCCAAGTCACTAGCAATAATCTTTGTGATGTTTCTTTTTCAGCTTTTCAACTGCCAATATAGCTGATTTATGTTCTTTTTGAAATCTTCCCTTTGGTACCAGGGATACGGCAATTGTATTTTGCTAAGCAGTAACATGGTGAAAATTAATAGACTTTGTCTCCTACTGACATTGTAAGCTATCCAACACTCCAGCCTGCAGCTGGTTTTGGTTGTTGTTTTTGTTTGGTTTTAAGGGGGAAAAAAAAGTATCCATTTCCTTTTGTATGTTTGGTGTCTCATTTTATTACATGAATGCCACTTATCTCAGGTATATAATTGATTTTTTACTGTGGTGTATGGAATTTTTTAAGTAGTAATAGTCAAAGTACCGGCAAGGTCCATAAATGTGAAAGGGCTAAAAACAAACAAACAGGCACATATATTTCCCCCTGTTTTTATTAAGGATGGAACCATTGCAATTGATAGCAGAAAATTATAGTTTAGTCAATGAGTAAAATTATGATTATTATCCTCAGAGACAGTTAATTAAACAATTTAAAATCAATTGATCCACTATGGAACTCTAAATTTTGATAAGCTGTGATTAAAAATGAAGCCAAATATAATGTTTACAAACCACAGATGGGGTTAATCAAGTAACTCAATTCACTGATGCAAATTTTAAAAATGCCTTTGGAAATGTGCATCTGATATAGTTCAGTGTGAAGTTAAGCAAAAAATATTTTAAAAATTCAAAACTAATTAAAAGGCTAGAACATTTCTTGGCTTTTCAATCTTTTATTACCTTTTAGAGATTCATTTCAACTGCCCTTTGCAACTATGCATCACACAGGGTTAATTTCCATTCTTCATTCCTCTTGCCCCACTATATCTTTAGATATTCACATGCTGCATAGCTTTTCTTCTAATTTTTATTTCCATAAGGAAGGAAAACTATTTCCCTAATGATTCTCTAAGCCTTACAGTGTTACAGATGGTAAAGGGTTTCCATTCTGTTTGCTTGGTCACCATGCTACCCTACCCTTTCTTCAGGTTGTGTTGCTGATGGATTTTTTTTAACTGAATAAATTATTTATTAAAAGCAAAGTAGGTTCTCTTATGGTAGTTAAATTCTCTAGAATTAGTCTTCTGGAAATAGCTTGCTAATGGCAAGAACATTTGAAAGGTTTTAGTCTTTTATAACCATTAGTGATATGTCTTTATTTGCTACTTGAATAAGCTGTGCTATGTATCAGCTTTGAATTACTGAAAATCCTAAAACTCTTCTCCAGATCAGAGGGGAAAAAGGCCAAATTACTTTTCTTTTTATAATTTGAGATGTGATTATGTTGGTATCCCAGATTATGAGAGTGGACTGCAATGCTTTATTTCACATGTGAAAACACTGCTGCCCTCTACCATTGTTGATACGGCGGGTTGACCTTGGCTGTCTGCAAGATCCCACCCAGCCATGCTTTCACTCCACCACCTCCATAGGACAGGGGAGAAATAGCTTCGAAAAGCTGGTATGTCAACACAAAGATAGGGAGATCACTTGCCAATTACTGTCACTGTCAAAATGCACTCAACAAGGGGAAAATTAATCTACTGCCCATTAAAATAGAGTTGGTTGGTGAGAAACAGACAAAAAATAAAGCACCTCTACCCCCACAGTCCCTTCTTCCCAGGTTTACCTCCACTACTTTATCTTCAACTGAACCTCCACAGCAGCAGTGCACGGAGATGGGGACTGGGAGGGAGGCTGTGGTCAGTCTGTATCATTCTCCCTCTGCCGCTTCCCTGCCCTGACAGAACCCACCCCCCCTCCCCCGACTTCTAAATATAAAGTTCTTTCAAAATGAATATGGAAATGAGATTCTTTCAAAGGATCTTCTGCATTTAGTAATAACATGAATTAATTTGCAAAGTGGAGAAGGATTCTTTCAATTATTTTTGTGTATAACATTGACATGCATGACTGTTCAGACAATTGGATGTGATCTAATGTAATCAAGAGTACCAGTCTTCTGTGATAAAGCCATAATAGATGATTGTGTGTTCACAAAGGAGGTTTAGAATTAGTGGATCAGTTCCTATGTTATCAAATATTTAAATTATTGGCATACTTGGCATTGGTATAACTGACAATAGAAAGTTGGTAAGTACCAATTATTTCAGCTGATGATTTTTTTTGGCAAGTTCAACTCAGGAATTAATTTTGGTTTCTGTGCCAGTGTTAACTGCCTTCTCCCAAATTGGTTCTTCCCTTACTTAACTGAGGAGAATAATGATTTGGAATAGAGCCTTGAAAATTTTCAGAAGGTGTGTTTTTAGAAATACTAGGTCTTGTACTTGGCTTCAGCATTGATTGATTGTGATCTCTCTTTATTCTGTAATTATAACACTGAAGATGGTAAAACTTGCTTTCTCAGTTTGATATAAAAGTAGTTTTTCAAGTTAGTTTACAGTGTAAGATTTTTCTCTGTAATTTAATAGTTTTCCTTTACTCAGTGTTTTTTGCTAGTGCATGTGATTTTTCCTTGCTCTTTTTAAGCTGGCTTTTTTCTTTTAGGTATAGCCTGCAATCTAAAGTTTTAGTTGCAGAAGATCAGAGTGAATAATTACAGTAAGAGGCTATTGCAAATGAAGTAACAATATAAATTAGTTTCTCTGAAGTATTACTAATATTTCCACCTTAATGTGTTCTTCCTCCATGGCTGGAGGCAGTAAACAATGTACTTGTTTATATCTGATACTTTGTGTGGCTTTTGGATATATGAAGCTCTCATGGGGTATTTTTATACTTAGATTCCATGTCTTCCGCTCCTCCAAAGCATTCTTTCTCAATGTCAGCTGTAGTTTATTCATATGTTAGCAGACAGGATATTGTTTCAAAAGGAGTTGAACTAATACAGTCCTATTTCCTATGGGTATGTGCTCTACTTTCTCTAGGGTTTCTTCCCTCCTTTCTCTTCATTCAAAGCTTGTAACTTTCTCCACTTGTCAAAGAGTGGGTCAGCTCTTGTGGATCACTTTGTCCTTATGACCAACTTCTGTTGCCAAACCGCCTGTGATGGCTGCATTCTTCTTGCATTTCCCACTGCAGGGACTCCTCTCTCTCTCTAGAAAGCCTGTGGGAATTTTCTTCTCATTTGGAGTTTTTATTGCCCTGTCAAGTCTGGTTGAAATAGGTCAATCAGTCAAAAGCTGGCTAAGGTTATGCTGAGTTTGCATAACAAACTGAAGCAGAAATAGGCAAGAAATCTCACTAAACTTTCGAAAAATCTGCAATTTATTTCATTTATCTACACTCATCCTATAATGTTGAATAAGCAGCGAAATTTCTGACATATCTCCAGCAGTTTAATAGGAGACACCCTTTTCCTAAACCTCGTCACATTTGCTATCAGCCATATATCAGGTCCCAGTTCAACAGCTCTTATAATTTAGTTTTGACAAATTGATACCGCACTTACAGATGAAGTATTTTTCTTATCACATTGTGTGGTTAGTAAAGGCCCTCTTTTGTTACCATTTCATCACATTTTCTTCCCAACTATCACTTCATCGTATGTACAATGATTGGCTCTGTTTTAGTACCTTTTAAAAGGAGCAGTAAACAAGACATAGATCTTAGTGATTCATATAAAAATGAGTATATTGTTCAGTATTGCAGAGCATGATTGAACGTGTCTGTGATGATTCCTGATGTGTACAAAGACAGTTCAATGGCTGTCATTTTTGTGATCTCAGAGTCCTTATCTGCACAGATGGCTTTTCCTATGTGTGTTTTAGTGATCTGACTAATCTTTTGAAGTATAAATTACTGGAGTGTAATTTTGGAGCATAAATTGAAGTATAAATTTTATGTTGTAGATAAAATAATCTGTCTCTCATGTATAATGATTTCATTTTAAAGGAATATTAATATAATCTTAGTATCAGCCTTAATGTTTTCTTGAGCTCTAGCTGGTTTTAGAAGTTCAATATATTTTTAACCATTTAATCAGATGATGAGTCCAGATCCTAGTTTAGATTTATCTTTCCCTGATACCATTTAGATAACAAAGTCTTGGTGAGCAAAGGAACCTAAAAAAAGTAATAGCCTCTCTTTAAGATCCCACATTATTGGAGAGATATGTGTATGATAAATTATTTTTGTGCAGTTTTAATTTAGGAAAAATGGGAAGTACTAAAGAAGGCAGGACCTCTGTTTTGCCTGTTCAAATCAAATGTACTGTGCACTGCACAAATGTTAAATCGTCAGAAAACGTCCTTTGGAATTACTGCAGATGCAGATGTCTCCTCTGTTCTTCATACTTGGACTGAACGTTCTCAGCAGTTGTAGCTTCAGCCAGGCTGCACTTCAACACAGGCTGCACAAATCAGTATGACGGGGTGTTTGTGAAGCCTTTGTTGTCATCTGAAAATGAAATTAACTTATTCAGCCAGAGTTTTCTGTAGTGCTTTGAGAGGAGAGTTTGTTTATATTTTGACTTTAAAGATCCATGCATTGTTATAAAACTGCTTTTCAAATAGTTTTTACTTGCATGTCAATTTTTTAACCATTTATGTTTGGTCGTTTTTATTAATGTAATGCATACTTACAGTGCAAATGTGCATTTTGCTCATTTTCTTGTCTTCTGATTGTGTTATAAACCTAATTTTTTTTCCTGTTTTTTGTGGGGTTTATTTTCTGTTCAAATTATCATCTTTCTTGATCTTTTATGGTAAAAATAATTTAAATACTCATACAAATTTACATCATGTGGAAATATGGGATGGTGTTCTAAGTGAATTAATTTCAAACATCTTTAAATGCCTCTAGAGAGAAGAAACTTGTGCAAGGTATGTTTTATTCACAGTGGATGCATCTATCTTTGATTGCACTGACGTTCAATAGGTACTGCAATATTTCAGCAGAGAAAGTGCATATTTATCATTTGTACAAGCAACCAGTTTTGTCCAAATTTTCTTATACATCTCAACAGAATACATTTCTGTCCCAAAGCTTTTCGATTGTATGCTGAATTTCTAAATGCCTTTTCTCTTCACTAGGTCTACCTAGGCTCTACTCTTGGCTCCTCTTTTGCTTCCACAACTATAGCATTCTCAAAACTTCAATAATTTATGTAATACAAATAAAACAAAAGCGATATAATAAAGAACATCCTTAAGTCTGCTATGCGAAGTTCAGCTGGCAAAACAATGCAACAGAATTCAACAAAAGAGTACTTTTCAAGTTATCTTATAAGATAAAGAACAGTTGGTTGGGTATAACCCAACAGTTTGTTTAATTTGCTTTGTTGATTTGTTTTTAATGGTTCACTAGAACTAATAACATATGTTATAGAAACATCCACTTTAAGTAGTAGTACAACACCTTCTCTGTGGTGGACCTCTCTGTTCAAATACTTGTTGCCTTGCATTGGGCATCTCTTGTGTTTTCCTAGAGAGGACTGCTGCAGTAGCGTGCTGTCATTCACAAGCTAAAACCACAGGGCAGTCTAAGTGCATCTACCGTTTGGATTGCCTGCAGTGACTCAGCCTGGCCCCCAGTTTGGGTGCTGGTACGGCCGAGTTTCTTCTTTAAAAAAAAATATTTCAGTGTCAAGGTTCATTGTGCCAGTGCTGCAGGAGCACTTTTGTATTAGCATTAGAGGTGACAGGAGCAATGCAGGAGCAAGGACTGAGGTCTGAAAGGCAAAAGATGGTGATGGTTTTTATGAGGATCATAAATCATCAGAAGTGACATGTGTCTTGAGTACAGAAAAGATGAGGAACAGATAGCCTTGTTCTGATCAATAACATTTTTGATAAAGTCAAATAAGAGAGACTTATGTCAAGAAACTTCACTTCAATAAAGAGATTAAGATAGCATGCACAACTTTAAATGATATGTCAGGGTTTATAAAATTGAACTACAATCCAAGAGGCTGATGTTGTCCTCTCTGGATATTTCAAAGAATAGCAGATTCTTCAGCAAGCTCTCTACCTTCTTTTTGCCGTCTGGGCATTCTGTATTTCCTGGACTGCTGTGTACTCTGTGACATCTTTGGGACACTGTTGGCTGTGTTCTGACATCTCACATGACAGATCTTTACTAGTTTAGGATGAAGTGCAACAGACCCAGATAATTAGAGAAGAGGTGGGTTACTTGAAATGCATCATTTCTTCATTTTGCTGTGTGGCTTAATTGTGTCATATGGTATGGGATATCCCTTTGGTCAGTTGAGGTCACTGTCCTGGTTGTGTCCCCTCCCAGCTCCTTGTGCACCTCCAGCCTACTGGTTGGTGTGGTGGTCTGGTGAGAAGCAGAAAAGGCCTCGGCTCTGTGTAAGTGCTGCTCAGCAATGGCTAAAATATCAGTGTGTTATCAGCACTGTTTTGGTCATAAATCCAAAACCCAGTATGATACGAGCACCTATGAAGAAATTTATCTCTATCCCAGCCAAAACCAGTACAGGTGACAAAAGAATCTTTCCCGGATTCTTTGAAAAGAAGAGAAAGCAATGGAATGGTGCTTTGCAAATTTTGGAGGCCCCATTAAGAATCTAGCAAAACATTTTCAACCTCTCAATATAATCACAGAAGTATTCCCCACTGACAAATAGGTATACAACTGAAGAATGGAAATTACTACTCATAATTCTCAAAGCCCATTTTCTCATTCTACCTATCATGTATTCTCATTATCTGTAAACCAAAAATTTTATTTTGATATTATCATGGTATTTGATTACCTTGTATTTCAGTTTTGGTAATCTGTAAAAAGACATCAAATTTACAAAGGCAAGCTGATATAGATTGCAAACCATTTCACAGGACTAAAAGAAACACTTCAAAAAGCTAAAAATTCATTATAATTAGGGCACAGTAATTGTCTTATTTGTTCATGGGTGTTTTGATAGTGCATAAAATTAACAAGCAAAACACCTGTCAGAGATATGTTGGCAAGCAGGGTTGTGTCATCTGTGTTTCTGAAGTTTTAAAAGGTAGAATCTTTGAACACAGAATCCTTGATATTAAAGACTGTGTGCACCATCAGCAGCAGTCCTCTGAGATACGATTTCTGACTTCCCTCTGTAATATCATAAATATAAAAATAAAGTATGGAGAGAAATATCAGAGCAGATTTTTAAAAGGTACTGCATTTGCAAGTTTATTGGATATGTTTTATATTGAGAGAGGACAGTAAATTTTGGGGTTGATTTAGGGTTTTTTTGTTAGTCTATTTAAGAAGATACGTATTTCCTTAAGTCATGTATGCACCTCAAAAGAGAACCCAAGGGTCTAAAACTTCCTTTTCTGCTGTTTTGGTTTTTTTTTTCTAGCAATAAAACATGGAATAAGGAGTAAAGGTGGATATCAGTGTGGCTTATGTTCATAATCTGTTAATCATCTGTGCTCATTTGATTTAGCCACTATAGTCAGGTTAGCCTCTAAAAGATAGGTTTCTGAAGCAAAGACATGTTAGACCTATGAATACATTCTTGAAGCTTTCTTTTGTTCTTTCTGAGAAATAAATTTGCTCTCTAGCTTGAAGAATTCTTATTCTGTAATGTGGTATAATATATACATATACACACACATGTTCTGAAAGAAGAGGATTTATAAAGTTTAGGTTTTTTTTAAAAATAGACAGCTGATACATACTTGTTGAAAATTCAGAATTGAACAGGGAATCTTGCAGCTGGAAGCTTAAGTAAGCTTAATTTATTATAATTTTTTTAAATGATGTTTTATTAAGTAGTTAGTTGAATGCTATGAGTGGGAGTGACTATTGTTGAAGAACTATTCCACATAAATCAAGCTTGGAGATAGAATTCAGATGGAAAGCTGATCTTTTCAAAAAGGTGTCATCTACCTGTCATTGGTTTCTACTTGTCACTGCAAGTTATCTCAGTTATTTTCAGAGGATGAAAAGTCAACACCATCATAATTACTGCCTCTTTATAATAGGATATCTGATGTGTCTGTAAAGACTCAGAGGACTACTTACCTTCCCAAATCTATTTATATCCACCTTCTTTTCAGAGTTCTGACTTCAGTATTGTTATTGAACACAACTCAGTCCATATGATAAACCCATGACTGAGTAGAAAAACTTTGGACTTCTAGATCCTGTGCTGACAACCAAAATCTGACGTTGGTGTCCTTCAGATAGTGTATCGGTCCATCACACACCACTGGAGAAAAAGCAGGTCCCTGTCAATGTTTTGCCTTTAGATTAGTGGTAAAATCTGTCAAGCTTAGATGTTGTGAGAATGGTATTCTTCAGTAGCTGTCCAGAATCTTGGTAACAGATTAACTTAGTTTGGCTTGTAGGTTCACCCAGACTTAGATTTCTTATCTTCTGCCAGTATTACCTGAATGCCCCAAAACCTGAACTAAATTGCTAACAATAATTAAGTAAAAAATGTGTTGCTTCTCTGTCAATTTCTGTTGCTCATACTTGTAATGAACAAATACGGTGTCAGGGATTGGCATATGGTTAATAGCTTCTGATGCATAATAATTTGATCTGTATGTTTCTGATTGTAGTCTTTTAAGAAAGATAAACGTGCCATTCAGTAGTCTTTCTCAGTTAGGTATTATATCATTAAAATTTTTATGATGAAACAGTCCAAATCCCAGGCCCTCCAGAGCAATGTGGGCTGGGAGGCATATCCTGCTCCAAAAGCCACTGCAACCACATGTCAGTCCAAGGCCAAGAGTATTGGGCAGTTGCATTGTGAAACATGCATAAAAGAGCAAAGAGCTCACACATCCATGAGGGATCAGGGGAGAAGTAGCATGCTAGAAGAAATAAAAATTAAGTCTTTCCCCTGTATTCTGCAGAAAGCAGGCACAGCTGGCTGCATTTTCTTCTAGCATTTCTAAGTTACATTTCCCACTCCCTGAGCATCATTCTAGGGATTAGTCTCTTTGAGGTATTTTTTACATTGCCACTAAGCATCGTTTTGCACTTCTTGTAGGCTGAGGTAGCTGTTGGTACCTACCATGCAAATATACTTTAGAAATTCTTGACTTAGACAATTAATAAATGGAAGAGCCATAATCTTCTACTCCAGAAACATTGCTACTGAACTAGCAGCAGTGTTACTGGAGCATTAAAGCAATGATCTCTTCTATGCAGACACTTCAGCCACTTCACCTCCACCAACTTCTTCAACATGAGTCCTTTCAACATAAAAAATACATTAAATATGTTATCCCAGAGGTGCTGATTGGCTTGGCCTGGCAAGTGTCAGGGCTGTCTTGGAGACAGCTGGTATGGGCTTTTTCAGACCTAGAGGAAGCTTCTGGCAGCTTCTTGCAGAAGCAACCCCTGTAGCCCCTTGCTTCCAAAATCTTGCCATATAAACCCAGAACAATAAGAAAAGTTTATGTCTAAGAAACTAACTAAGAAGTAACTCTAGACTTTACCTACATTCACAACCATTTTATAACATCCTTAAGTTCTTACAATTAGAGACAGATCCTCAAGGAGAATAAATCAATGTTGTTTTTATAAAGAATTTTTCAAGGAAGAGAAGTAGACATTGGTCTTTAAATACGTAGTGGTGACTGAAGATCTCAGAAGAAAGGAAGAGTTCTTAAAAAGTAGTCAAAATTCCTATGTCTTTCAAATTGTTTGCATTTCATCTTCTTCAACACCTTTGATGTCAATTTCACAGCTGTCATGGATACTTCTAAACTGGCTAATCCTAAATTTATCATCCAAAATGCAAGCAGGGAAAAGAAACCCAGTATTTTGTTGATTTCGGAATAAACCCATGCTGACTTTATGCATAATGAGATCACATAAACCACAGATGACACCGGTAGCAATCTAGAGCAGACTTCTCCATCTCAGGATGGTTGGTACCAGCTCTTTCACAGGAAAAAAGCAAGAGTTCATAATGAACAACAATAACCTTAAAAGACATTTCTTCCAGACCCATTTCAGATGGTGATTGGTTTGGGACTTTGGAAGAAATTTGAAATAAAAACTTGTGTAGTCTGTAATTTAGAATTATTGAATAATTTTCTATCTCATTGTCACAGTAACCTCTTTATATATATTAATTGTTGTGTAGCAGAATATACAGCCCATTCTAGTTGCAATTTGTTCTTTCTAAATGTAAAACTGGCAGTTTCTTTCCTGTGTTTCTTGTTTCTTCTTCCAGTGACAGATATCTAAGTAATAAGTAAGAGACACTGAGACAATGCTTGCCTTTTGAGGACTACTCTTTCTTGCCGTTCATTTCAAGCCTTATTTTCTCTGTAGCTCTTCGAAAAAGAAGTGGGGAAAGCAGCACAGGCTTATCTAATTCTTTTAAAACAACAAATATAATGAAAGAATAATAATGATGATGCAGTCCTTCTGTGTTTTGCTTTTTATGTATGAGGTTTAAAACAGAAAAATAAGAGAAACCTCATTGTATGATTTTATCCTGAACACACTGGATTGAAAGTGGTCCAGCCTAACACTGGAATCTGGATCTGTTTTTTTCTTTTGCTAGATGTGATATTCACTTGTCCATGTAACTCTTTCATCAGAAGACCTCTTAAAGTAAAGCAGTTGCATAATTTAATAAGCTAATTTTCAGGTAGTCTTACAAGGAAAAATTTTAGCCCAAAACCTGACAGTTTGAGAAGAGCAGTGACTGAAAAAGAGGTTTGTCTACACTATAAGGGTTGTAATTTGTTGATACAGAATTTCTATCAGACTTTATGCCAGGTTAGATGGGTTCATTTGACAGATGGATTTTTTCCTGCTGATACGACTGCATTGTCTTTCCATGTGATGTGTAATAAGATGTCAAAGGTTTTCTCCTTGGGAGGCTGTCTAGACCTGGGTTAGAGCTGTTTATTAATAGTGAGAAGGAGTGAGGAGGTGAAAGAGGGAGGGGGGCTTTAGTACTTTCCAGCATCGTGCCCATAGCACTTTATAGTTCATATGCACTGGGATCATTAGCAGAATGGAGGAAAAAGGGACAAGCATTCTCAGTTATATTTGTTGTTAATATTCACAACAAGAAAAGTACAGTATGCTTAAAGATGCTGTGTACGTTAAAAGATTCACTATACAATTCTTTGTGGTCTGTTTTACAGGGAATGGTTCTCAGATAGGCTGGAGTAAATTTCTTGATTTTTATGAAGTTTTTTGTATTTCTCCCAGAAATACACACGCATTTAATTTTTCACACTGTATACATCAACTTGTCATTCTCCAAATCTGTATTCCTTGTATAATTTACTGTGCACCATATCACTGATGAAAGGTTTATTGCCTGATGAAACTAATTGCTACAGATTATGCAATACTGTACAGCTCTTTGAAAAATCTAGCAGTTTTACATGACTATAAAATTAGTCTTTACTATATAATTATAATAACAGTATCTTTGTCCCGATTACTTTATGGTTTGATGGACGTGCACACATACATGCATAAAATAGTTAATACATATAAAAATGAAATTTGCTCTGCCAGCCTTGGTCATTCAGAAATGATATGTGGCAAGTGCAAAATCACATACAGTCTAGTGATTTAGAGAAAGACAATGAAACAGGAGATAGGATTTATAGAGCTCATCCTGTGCCATTCATTCTTATGGATATGGGAGGGAATTTATAATCCACTCAGCTTTTTCCCTTGAGTGTAAACACAAATAACAGAACAATTATATTTTTTTTGTTCTGACTGTTTGAAGATGGAAATTGTGCCATGGGGGGAAGTTTATCAACACCATGCAAGGCCTTTGTTGTAGGGAGATGTGTTACTGTAAAAATCTATGTATATATATATATACACACATATGTACAAATATAGATGCATGCATGCTTATATACCAATGGATCTTTCTTTCTCAGCTTTCCAGGGCTCTGACCAACTGTGTTACTGTGGAAGAGACAACAAATAGCAACTGAATTTCCATCCAAACAGAGTGGACTTCTTTTCTGGGTGGTATAGCTGCCTCTGAAGCTGAATTGACTTTAATAACAGCTTTGCCCTCCCATTTGGCAAGATCAAGACTCTCTTCTGGCATAGCAGTAACAAAACCAGCAGGTATGAGATGATGGTGGTAACCCTCTATACTTACAAGATTTTCATTAAAGGGATAAATGTTCTGTAGTTTGGCAAAAAACAGTTGCTGCAACAGCCATGGCTTTCCATCACTGTTTCCTTTTCCTTTTTCCAATTCCTGTCAGCATCTGTGGTGGTTTGACCCTGGCAGGTGGCCAGACACCCACCAAAGCCGCTCTATCACTCCCTGTTTCAGCTGGGCAGGGGAGAAAATACATATTGAGAGGTTCAGGAGTCAAGATAAGGACAGGGAGAGATCATCCCGTAATCAGTGTCATGGGCAAAACAGACTCAGCACAGAATAAGAATAAAGGAAAGAAACTCTCTAATTTATGACCCTGCAGTGCACACCCAGTGACACCAGAGTTGGGTAATGAGAAGCGTGACAAGATCTTAAAGCACCTTGACAACGCCTCCCTCCTTAGCAGACTTCACTTTAATCATGATTTTGCTCCTTCCTTCCCCTCCACTCCCCCCCACCTTGTGACACGGGGAGGGCCAGGGGATGGGGGAATAGGGGCTTTGGTCAGTTCCTCAGGAGCTGTTTTCCTTCTTAGTTGGGGCAGGGCACTCCTCACACCCTTCCCCTGCTCCACGATGTGGTCCCACCCATGGGAGACAGTCCTCTATGAACT
Source organism: Zapornia atra (assembly GCA_013400835.1). Classification (NCBI taxonomy): domain Eukaryota; kingdom Metazoa; phylum Chordata; class Aves; order Gruiformes; family Rallidae; genus Zapornia; species Zapornia atra. The sequence goes on along the minus strand of VZTU01034105.1, from coordinate 19,998 downwards.
TCTCCAATGTGAGTCCTTTCCCACGGGGCTTCAGCTCTTCACCAGCTGCCCCAGTGTGGGTCACTGCTATGGGGTGCAGTCATAAATCATAGAATGACTTTCAGTTTCTCAGGCCCAAACTGCTCCAGCCTGGCCCCCCATGGAGTCACAAGTCCCATCCCCACCCCCCCCAGCAAACCTGCTCTGGCGTGGGTCTCTCTCTCTTGCTCAACTCTGTGTCTTTGTCTCCATGGGCTGCAAGTGCTGTCAGGGCTTGCTGCAACGCGGGTCATGTTGCAGTCAGCTTGGTGGTCAGTAGGTGTCGCGTTACAGTAGTTAGTGTTTGGCGATCGGAAGATGC
>VZTU01034105.1:0-19377 GCA_013400835.1 Zapornia atra | reverse complement strand
CATGGGCTGCAGGGGAACCTCTTTCTCCAGCACCTGCAGCACCTCATTCCCCATCCCACCCCCCACCCCCCTTTCTTCCATAGCCTTGGTTCCTGCACAGTTTCTTACATCTTCTCACTCCCTTCTCTGGTGGCAAAAAGCAGCTGCTTGTGGTTTTTTCCTCCTAAATGTGATTCCCAGGGGTGCTGTGACCATCACTGATGGGCTCGGCTTTGGTCAGTAAGAACTCCGGCCTTGAGCCAGCTGGTGTTTGCCCTGTCAGGCCTGCAGAGAGCTTCTGGCTGCTTCTTGCAGAAGCCACCCCTTCAGAACCTCCTTCTCCACCAGAACTCAGCCACACAAAACTACATCTTTGTACTGTTCTAAGAGGCTTTTTCAAATGTTTTTCTTGGGTTTATTTTTGGTTTTTTTCCCCCTTCGTTCTGGAGAAGTTAATCTCTTGTGCGTAATTACCAGTGTTATCTCTTCTGGAATCAATGTGTATTCTGGAAAGCTGCTTAGATACTGTTTGTCAAAACCTTCACCTTCAAGGGTGTTAAGGTAAATGCAGTAGAGTGAGAAATTCCAAATTCCTTTATCTTGGAGCTATTTTAGTTCATGCTAGTGGAACTTTTTTAAAAATTTTTAAATAACTTTTGGTGCTTGCAGTCTTCAGGTACAACTTCCATGCAAATGTATCTTTAGTTTTAATTGCAAAAAAACCCAAAAGCATCACAAAGTAGTTTTAACTTCTTAAAGGGCACACTGTTATGAAACTGCTGAAATGCATTGTCATCTTTACTGAGGTGGTTTCAAAGTAGCATTTTTTCTCAGATATTTTAGTCCAAGATTTCAAAATCTGATACTTGGCATTAATTTGAAATACTTTTGCATCAAATTGTCTTCTGAATGCATATCAAAGCATCCAGTACTATGTCAGTGCAAATAATGTAATTTTTAAGTGAGGGAAGAAGTGTTGTTTCTCTAGGAGTTTGGTTTTTTTTTTTTTAAATTTACTGCAGCTGAAATGGACCAAAGAGGAAAAGACCTCAATATGGTGTCTCTCCTGTAATGCTAATGATACCAAAAATAACCTTATATAACTGAATGCTGTTGAGCTTTTTTGAGAAAATGGGATGCTTTAAAAGCCAGAATAGTGACACTTAGAAATAGTTATTAAAAGTGAGACAGAAAAAAAGATACATTGAACTAGTTTAACTTTTTCTTTCCAAATGTAAATTTAAAATGCTCTTTAAGAAGGCTTGTGAATGTGACACCCATCTACTAGGAGCAGAAGGAGAACCTGGGGAACTACAGACTGCTCAGTCTGACCTCAGTCCCAGGGAAGGTGATGGAGCAGATCATCTTGAATGACATCATGCAGCACATGCAGGACAACCAGTTGATCAGACCCAATCAGCATAGGTTCAGGAAGGGCAGGTCCTGCTTAACTAACTTTATCTTCTATGATCAGGTGACCGGCCTAGTGGATGAGGGAAAGGCTGTGGACATTGTCTACTTGGACCTCAGTAAGGCCTTTGACGCTGTTTCCCACAGCATTCTCCTAGAGACGCTGACAGCTCATGGCTCTGATGGGTACACGCTTCATTGGGTGAAACACTGACTGGACAGCACAGCAGTTGTGGAGTTAAATCCAGCTGGAGGCCGGTCACCAGTGGTGTTCCCCAAGGCTCAGTACTGGGGCCAGTTCTGTTTAATGTCTTTATCAATGACATGGATGAGGCAATCAAGGGCATCCTCCATAAACTTGTAGTTGATACCAAGATTGATGGGAGTGTTGATCTGCCAGAGGGTAGGCAAGCTTTACAGAGGGACCTGGAGAGGCTGGATTGATTGTCTGAGGTCAATTGTATGAGGTTCAACAAGGCCAGGTGCCGTGTCCTGCACTTGGGTCACAACAACCCCATGCAAAGATACAGACTTGGAGAGGAGTGGCTCAAGAGCTGTTTGGAGGAGAGAGACCAGGGGTGTTGATCAACAGCTGGCTGAATACGAGCCAGCAGTGTGCCCAGGTAACCAAGAAGGCCAATGGCATCCTGGCCTGCATCAGGAACAGTGTGGCCAGTAGGAGCAGGGAAGTGATTCCCTGTACTCGGTGCTGGCAAGGCCTCACCTGGAGTAAGGTGTTCAGTTTTTGGCCCCTCATTACAAGAAAGACATTGAGATGCTTGAGCAGAGCAGTCCAGAGAAGGACTACAAAGCTGGTGAAGGGTTTGGAAGACAAGTCTTAGGAGGAGCAGCTGAGGGATCTGGGGTTGTTTAGTCTGGAGAAAAGGAGACTGAAGGGAGACCTCATTGCTCTCTACAACTACTTAAAAGGTGGCTGTAGTGATGTGGGGGTTGGTCTCTTCTCTCTGGTAGCTAGTGACAGGACAAGGGGAAATGGTCTAAAATTTCATCAGGAGAAGTTTAGATGGGATATTAGAAAACATTTCTTTACTGGAAGGGTTGTTAGATATTGGAACAGGCTACCCAGGGTGGTGGTTAAGTCACCATCCCTGGACGTCTTTAAAAGAAGAGTAGATGTACTTGGTGACATGGTCTAATGTTGGACCTAGTAGGGCTGGATAGATGGTTGGACATGATGATATTGAAGGTCTTTTCCAACCAAAGCCATTCTGTAATTCAAAGTTCAAAGTACAAAAGTAAGACCTTTGAATCTTTCTTTATGTTCTGCCTTGTCAGCAATCTTTTCCCCCCCTGTAGTTAAGTTTACTTCTCTGGGGTTAAACTTCACTGTTGACTATTAGGAAAGAAAAACACAAACTCATAGCTCTGTAGATTTGAAGCAGTTTTGGTTTGTTTTGTGTATTTTAGGTTATGGGTATTTTTTTTCCTGATATCTGCACTATAGTTATGATACAATTGTATTCCTCCTGTGCTTGCGTGTGTTCCTGTTGTCCTGGTTTATGTTGAGATAGAGTCAATTCTTTGTAGTAGCTGCTGTAGTGCTGTTTTTTGGACTTAGGATGAGAATAATGTTGATAACACATTGATGTTTTAGTTGTTCCTAAGTAGTGCTTACTTTAAGGACTTTTCAACTTCTCATGCCCTGACAGTAAGAAGGCTAGAGACACCTTCTGATAGGGGGCACAGCCAGCACAGCTGACCCATACTGGCCGGTGGGATGTTCCATACCTTATGACATCATGCTCAGCACATAAACTGATAGGAATTGGACAGGCAGAGGATCACTACGTAAGGACAGGCTAGGTATTGTTTAACGGGTGGTGAACAATTGCATTATGTATCACCTGTTTGGTACATTCTACTACTATTATTGTTGTTATCATCAGTATTATTGGTATTATTATTATTTTCTCCTCCTCTGCTGTCCTATTAAACTGTTTTTATCTCAGTTCACAAGTTTTACTTTTTCTTGCCTCAATTCTCTCCCCCACCCCACTGTGACGTGGAGTGAACGAACAACTGTGTGGTGTTTACCTGCCTGCTGAGTTAAACCACAGCACTGCTTCAAAGGAATTTTAAAAATCAGAATAGTTGCTGCAACAACTCAGAATGAAGCAACAGAGGGGTTTCTTAAGTGTATTGTGTGCACCTGGTAAGATACTGTATCTCACAATTCAAAAGTCCAGACAGAAATAAATCTGGGACTTGCATTTTCACTCATTGTTTGAGAGTTCCACATGCCCTTTTATTTACAGGCCCTAGCATTCCGAGTTGGCTTTGTATACATTTGGAAAAGAATCACACATTTTTTTGAGGACTGAGCTATTTGATAGTAAATAGAAAGCATGTGTATTTTAATACTTTCACAATTAAAAGAAAGCGTAATATAGCATAGCATTTTTTAACAAAAAATAGAATTTAGACAATTTGGATGCCAGGGTTTCTGATCAGCTTTTCTTTGAAGCAGCTGTGGTATGAATACTTGGTTGACTACCAGAGTGACAATGCCAACTTTAGAAATATTACAAAATTCTTCTAGGTTTCTCATGTACAATTGCTCGGTTAAAAGTGGCTCTAGAAATGCTGTAAATTAAAGACTGGGAAGGTCTGGAACTTGATCTGTTATAGGAAGGAATAATTTTGTTCAGAATCTGAATGCTTTAAAAAGAAGTCATCAAAATATGGAGGGAGATTCAAACATGTAATAGGTGGGTTTTGTGGCCTTCTTATTTAAGGTTGATTAACAGTTGAGGCATCTGATTACATCAACTAGATCTGGAGTGGTTTGTTATCACTTCAGTTGGTGCAATTTTGAGAGAGAGGCTGTTATCAGAGTATATGTTCATCTTGATATTTAGGTCAGTGAACTTCAAAGTGAAAAAGGGTCATTAAATTTTGAGTTCTTGTCAGTGTAAGCTTGAGCCTTCCCTTTCCTGTCAGAATCAAGGAATGATCAGCTTTTTTTTTTTCTTCTCACAGGGAAAATTGCACTTCTCTTGCTTCCAGCTTCCCTGATTAGCACAGAAGTAAAAATAAGCTTCAGCTCTATCTCTCAACGCAGAGTAGATGAAGGTACTCTAGCAAGACACAGATGTGTCACAAAGAGGCAAGGTGCTCAAGAAAGAAAGCATGGAAAGTGAAAGTATCCCATTTGCATATGCTATGTAGGTCATGGCAAATCTGCCACAGCTCTTCTCATTGGGTTTTATCGCATAAAATTGCACAGATCTTCAAGTAGGAAAAGGAAGAATTATCCTGGCCCTTTCACAGTCAAAGGTAAGCACTCGATCTGGTTCATTTCTCACCCAGACAAGGAAGTTCAGCTTATTTTGACACCTGCTGGCAGCTTAGAGGATACTTCAAAAGTTCTAACACGATTAGCTAGCTACATGTGCATGTATGAACTTGGAACTGTTTATGTGTGGGGATTCTTTCTATTCTTCCACTACATTAAGCTGGTTGGATCTTAGACTGGATCGGATTTTGTATGAAACCAGGTATTATACATGTGTTTAAGCAAATATCAACACAAAAGTGTGTAACAAAGATAGCTTCAAACCAATTTATTTGCTCCTCGTTTAAAATACAAAGCGATGTGTTCAAATGATAGACTCTGTTGACATCTAGTGGCTACTAGAGCAATGGCAAGCCGTTTAATCTTTCCGCATTGTATAAAGGCAGCTTGTGGGGAGAACAAGGCAAATTATAGTCCTTTGTAACTTTTTTAATTTTTCCTGATTAGCAAGAAACATGAAAATAGTGCCGCTAATTTAAAGCTCCTGGTGATTGGTTGGGATCTTTCAATACAGAGTTTGAATAGTGCTATTCTTGAGACTTGTTACCCTTTGAGAACTGAAGGAAAACTGACTCTATTCACTGAGGACTCTCACACTGAATGCTCAGTGTCATTCCATTCTTCCACGTGTTTAGCGTGACTCTAATTCTTCAGTGATACGATTTTTATTTTTTTTTTACATCAGAGTAGACAGCATCAAAGCTCAGTCTCAATTTTATCGATTAAATGATGCAAGGCAAATGATTTTCCAGAATTTTTATTAGATTACCTGTGAGGCCCTTGGTAGGTGTTTGAAGGTATGCTCAGAGAAACTACAGTTCATTAGAAGGCAGTCAGAGGAGTTGGTGTGCATTTTCTTTGTACCTCTGAAAATATACCTATCTTTTTTAATATTGTGCACAATACATTTTTTCTCTAAAATAACTGTATTTGAAATCTTTACTGGTTTTGTTTGTTTAGTCTTTTCCATTTGTAGCTACAAAAGGAACAGTTGCCTTCTTATCTCTTTTATGGAAAATTTACACAATAAAACAAGAAACTTCCTGGGAGAGAAAAGCTTTTAATGATTTCTAACCTTTAATATGTTTTCTGTTGCTGTGATCTTCAAAACTATCCCTGAATTATCATCTCAATATTCAGATTTACTGTAGGGTTAATAGAGATTTGTGTGAAGAACCCCTTTCAAAAACTCAGTTTTCTGTTTCATGTGGACTTTCTGTTCACTGTTTCATGCTTTAACATTAACCTAATAAGAGTAAAGGTTATGCTTCTGTACTTTGTGACTGTAACAGCCATGGTCAAAAAGAAAAGAAATTGTAAGCTGTTTCTAGTTATCTATCTATCCATGTCTGGACCCAAAAAGCAGTCTGGTATAGGTCTATCTGTCCTTTTGCCTCAATCAAGAATTAATTTTATGATTGATTTCTTCTTTTAGTTAAGGTTAGGCAAAAAATAACTATCTATGGAAAACTGCATGTAGTAATCATGTTTGAGTTCGAGACATATTTACTCCTATTTGAGTAAACAGTTTGAGCAATCTGGCAGTTTATATATTTATGTAAAACTTAGTGTGAAGAGTTACCCTGTTTACATATATAGAAGCTGTGACACACTAACTTCTGTTCATGTATATATAACGTTAGAAATCCAGCAGGTGGGGCAGGGGGAGAGTTTGGCTGAATAGGGACCTTCTTCGGGAGCTTAGGTGGGAAAAGAAAGTGTACAGCCAATGGAAGCAAGGTCAGGCAGCGTGGGAGGATTACAGGGACACTGCTTGCCTTTGTAGGGAGAAAATCCCTGTGGCCAAAGTTCCATTAGAGCTGAGGCTGGCCAGTACTGTGGCAGACAGTCAAAAGGGGTTTTTCAAAGACATGAACAACAAGAGGAGGACCAGAGAGAACACTGGTCCATTACTTGGTAAGAATGGTCACCTTACTAACAGGGACATAGATGAAGCAGAGAAGTTGAACGCCGCCTTTGCCTCTGTCTTCAACACAGTCAGTGAGCTCTAGAACTCCAGATGCTTCAAGTTGGAGTACTGTGACTGCAGTAATGACAACATAATGATTATTTTTCAATGGTTTTGGGAATCTGAGGAGGTCGCAGTTGACTGGAAGCTGGCAAAAGTTGTCTGAATTTTCAGGAAGGGTAAGAAAGAAGACCCTGGTAATTACAGGCCTGTCAGTCTCACCTGAGTGCCTGGTAAAATTATGGAGAACATCATACTGGGAATTATTAAAAAATATTTAAAGGACAACGCAGTCATTCGTCACAGACAACACAGGTTCAGAACAGGAAGATCCTGTCTGTCCTATCGGATTTCCTTATATGACAAGGTCACCCAGCTGGTTGACCAAAGGAATCCAGTGGATATTTTTTTTATTTCAGTAAGGCTTTCAAAACAGTGCCTCACAGTATCTTGCTGGACACAATGTCCAGCACACAACTAGAAAAAGCCATAACTCATTGGGTGGGCAACTGGCTGAAGAGTCAGACACAGAGGGAGATAGTAAATGGGGTTACATCTGGCTGCTGGCCAGTCCCTAATGGGTTTCCCCAGGGCTCCATTTTAGGTCCAGTTCTTTTTAACATTTTCATAAATGACCTGGACACAGGACTAGAGGGTGTCTTGAGTATATTTGCAGGTGACACCAAATTGGGAGGAGCTGTTGACTTCATTGAGGGTGGAGAAACCTTACAGAGAGACCTGGACAGATCAGAGATCTGGGCAGTCACCAACAGCATGGAGTTTTAACAAGGGCAAGTGCTGGATTCTGCACCTGGGAAGGGGAAACTCTGGCTACACACACAGTCTGGGGTATCAGATGCTGGAGACCAGTCATGCTGAGAGGGATTTGGGGGTCTCAGTCAGCAGCAAGTCAAACATAAGCTGGCAGCATGCCCAGGCAGCCAGGAGGCCCAACCATACCTGGGGTGCATCAGGCACGGCATTGCTAGCTGGTCCAGGGAGGGGATTGTCCCTCTCTACACTGCACTGGTGCTGCCTCACCTCCAGTACTGGGTGCAGTTTTGGGTGCCACAGTACAAGAGGGACACAGAATATCGGAGAATGCCCAGAGGAGGGCAAGGAGGATAGTGAAGGGTTGGGAGGGGATGTCTTATGAGGAGAGGCTGAAGTCCCTTGGTTTGTTCAGTCTGGAGAAAAGAAGGCCAAGAGGAGAACTCATCATGATCTGTGGCTTCCTGATGATGGGGAGCGAAGGGGCAGGCACTGATCTCCTCTCTTTGCTGACCAGTGATAGAACCCAAGGGAACACTATGAAGCTGAGACAGTGGAGGCTTGGGTTGGATATTAGGAAGAGGTTCTTTACTGAGAGGGTGGTCGGGCACTGGAACAGGCTCCCCAGGGAAGGGGTAACAGAACTGAGCTTGGCTGAGTTCAAGGAGCACCTGGACGCTGCGCTTAGTCACATGGTCTGACTTCTCTGGCCCTGTGTGGAGGCAGGAGTTGGACTCGATGATCCTTATGGGTCCCTTCCAACTCAGGATATTCTGTGATTCTGTGATTCTAGGATCTCAACCATTTTTTATTGTAATAGCTTGCAGTTTTCCCCTACAATTTAGCTGTGTTTTATTTGGGGTTTTTTTGTTATAATTCCCTATTGTCTTATATTTTAAATACAGCCAAGCAGATTAATAAGACTTGTTTACTAATGAAAAGGGAGTGGTATTAGCATAGTGGTAATATTTTGTGCCAGAAGAGGTACTATACAGTTTAATAGAAAACCATGCTAGGTAATTGCTCTAAGTTTCACTTTTTTGTTATAAGTTGAACCATGATTTTATGACAGCTGAGTCGTGGTTTTGGCTGAGAGAAAGTTGATTTTTCTTTCTAGTAGCTGATACAGTGCTGTGGTTAGGATTTAGTTTCAGAGTAATGTTGGTAACACACTGATGGGTTTAGTTGTTGCTGGGTAGTTGTAGTCTACACTAATTCAAGGTTTCTTCAGCTTCTCATGCCCTGCCAAGTGCAGAGGAAGCTGTGAGAGCACAGCCAGGAGAGCTGACCCAGACTGGCCAAAGGAATATTCCCTAACATGTATATCATGCTCTGTATGTAACCAAGGAATTGATCAGGGAGGCAGGATCACTGCTTAGAAACAGACTGGGCATCAGGTTGGGTTTTTTTCCTTCTGCATGTGTTGAGAAATTGCATTTAGTATCACTTGTATTATTGTTTTTGTTATTCTTTTCATTTGTTACTCTATTAAACTGTGCTTATCTCAACCCATGGAGTTTTTCCCATTTTGCTCCCCATCCCCTTGTGGGAAATGGTGCCCAGTTACTAGCTGGGGTTAAACCATGACAGACTGTTTAAGGGAAGCAATACACCTGTAAGAGTTGAATGAAAAAAACACAGGGCTAATAATGGAGTTGCTTTCCCAGAAATGTTACTGTTATTTAACAAGCAATTAGAGGAATATTTGTTGCCATTTTATATATTAGAAAGAATGACACTGATGGGTTTGTGTTGAAGGACCAGCCAAGTTAGTACAATAAAGTGCTCAAAGTCCTATGCATGCTACTATTTAAAAGGTACTAGTGTATAGAACCTTTGAACTAAGATTTCATAGCACATTGCAAACTTCATTTTTTCTGTACTTGGTTTGTGTGCACCACCATCTGTTTTCTCTTTTTTTCTTATAGCATAACTACTTAAACATGGAGTACAGCAGTGCCACAGAAATATTCATATTGAGGATACCAGCCTTTATTACATGTAAAAAGCCAATTTCCTGGTTTTATTATAGCTTGTAGAGAAGAGTGCATGTTCTCACTCATGCAGAATGGGAACACCTCTCACATATTTCATAGGCTGATCTCTATGTTAGTATAAACAATTTGTATGAAACAGGAAAATCAGGACATGAAAAAAACCTATGTATTTGAATAACCTGTACATTAGTTGATACCGCTGAATTGTCTTATGAAAGAACTAAACTAGTTTAGAAGTTTACAGCTTTAGTCCTTTGGAACTAGTAAGAGTTAATATATTAAGTTTAAACTACAGTCTAAACCAATTTTTTTCTTACCTTGAGACCTCACCTGGAATATTGTGTGGAGCTTTGGAGCCCTTGAGCCAAGAAGGACATGGACGTGTCAGATCGTGTCCAGAGGAGGGCCACAAGGATGATGAGAGGGCTGGAGCACCTCTCCTACAAAGACAGGCTGAGGGAGTTGGGCTTGTTCAGCCTGGAGAAGAGAAGGCTCTGGGGGGGCCTTATAGAGGCCTTCCAGTACTGGAAAGGTGTCTATAAGAAAGCAGAGGAAGAACTGTTCACAAGGGCATGTAGCAGTAGGACGATGGATAATGGTTTTAAAGTACAGCAGGGTAAATTTAGGTTGGATATTATGAAAAAGTTCTTCAGTATGTGGGTGCTGGATCACTGGAACTGGTTGCCCAGAGAGGTAGCGGAGGCCCCATCCATCCCTGGAGATATTCAAGGTCAGGCTTGATGGGGCTCTGAGTGACCTAATCTAGTAAAGATGTCCCTGCTTATTGCAGGGGGGGTTGGACTGGATGACCTTTAAAGCTCCATTCCAACCCAATATATTCTATGAGTCTGTCATTCTAGCATAATACTTTAATATCTCCCCACCCCCGTCATTCTCGACCATTTAGTAGAACTAATGAATATTCACCAATCTGGGTTTTTTTCTCATTTTCCCAAGGCTTTTTTTGATCAGTGTTAACTGCATCTTTACATTTCCAATCTGGAAGACAAATTCTCAAGTCTTATTTAAATTATTTTCTGTTGCTAGACAGAAAAATGTTCTTCTCTGTTTTAATTCTTCTGTTGTCTTGGATATGCATAGGGCATGTACACTTATGCAGCTAGGATCCTTCCCACAAGCAAATGACAGCAACTAAGAGTGTCACCTTTATATCTGTTACAGTATTGCTTTCTTCCTGTGCAGCAATGGACAATCTCCTCATCCTGTCAGGTAGCCACTCTGTCAGCAGTTGTGTATCCTCTGGGAACCCCTCTCAAGCATCCTTGGTAGGAGAGTGGGGAGTGTGTTCTGAACCAAAACATTGCAAAATTCCTCATACACTTTTCTAACTATAACTGGTACTTGTAGTGAACTGAAGTCAAGTTTATCAACAAGCCAAACAACATGTGAAAAACATGCATTTAAGTTCAGAAGGCTTAGCATAACATCATTCTTGGTGGGAACTAACAGAACTTCAAGTGAAACAAAGTGCATGTTAAATGTAATAATGAAATTACAGATTAAAAGCATTTTTTCTTATATATGTTGTTCCTGGAATGACTCTACAGCAGTGCTAAGGAAGACAGTGAGGAGTAGGATGAGACAAATAAAACTGTACAACAAAATGGGATAAGGCTACCCCCAATTTTTTTTTCTAGTATTGTCTGTGGCAGTGACCTTTAATTTAAAATACCTTGGGGCGGGGAGGGGGGGGGGGGGGGGGGCATGTGGTGTGAAATTTTAATTTTAGAACACTTCTAGTGGAGAAGTTTATCAATGTTTCAGGGATTTGTATAGAATTCTCTTTTTAACATTAGGTTATTTCAAGGTGTAATTCCCCTTTATTTTGAGTAACAATGAGAAAACCATACAGAGTTACAGTACTATTTTACTTTGTCAATTTAATTTTTATGGCTGGAAAGACTTGTTTTTATATGCTTCATACTCCTTCCAGTAGATGGTGATAATTCATTGTAATGTTTCCAAGCTAAGGGCAAACTTCTGCATCTATCAGACTTCGGGCAGTTTTATGTTAGGTACCCTAGCTAGTTTTCTTAGGGCTCATTCCTTTACTTTTTACTCAGTGTCTGCTCAGTTTTACTTGGTGTTTCACTCTTCCTTTCTGCCACACCAATCACATTGGTTCTTATTATCTTTAACTACTTTATACTTGTCTTACAAAGACTGCCAGCTGAGACATGAGATAGAGCTGTGTATCCGTAAATGAAAAAATTGGCACCCCTGGGATCAGTAAAATCAATTGGAAAAGTGGTGGGCTAGGCAGCATCAGACAAACTCGACTTATCCTTGTGGTATATTTAAGGATGCTTCTTTTCATGATACAACATAAGGTCACTGCACTTCCTATTGACGTCTCTGACCAGATGGTTGATAACAGATGAGGGAGAAGTGTAAGAACTTCTGCTTATAGCAACAAGGTACATTAGTGCTTCTTAGTCTTTGCTGTTACAAGAAGAATGTACACAGATTTGCAAACAGAAATACAAGTATCTGGCATAAAATGACATCCTATATATCTCAGCATTATGATTTTTATTTTTTTAAACCCAGATAGGATTCCAGCGACCAATTACTCTACTAATATGCCATTATCTGTCATTTTATCATTACCACAGAAAACAGAGATCTTCTATGTCTCTCAAAAAATCACTTCAACATCTCTGTACCCAGGTACCGTGGTCTTATTTAACAACAGAATAAAAATCCATAGGAGTATTTGACCTTAACTTTTAGGGCTAGCTTGATCTGGATGAAATCCTGACATTTGAACTCTGTTCAGCCAGTAGTGACATATTACCTGTTCCTTACCTAACTTTAATACCTTGGATAGAAGACACTTATTTGAGAATGGGGTAGTGCTAAAAAATAGTCAGACAGTAATTAAAAAAGCCCTCAACAAGTAGGCCATTCAGCCACTGCAGCAGGATCTGTGTTACTTACTGCTCTAGTAATGTAAAGATCCTAAGTGGCTTTAGGCTCTGAATAATTGCAGAGAAAGGAGGGCTGCAAATGAAAATCTATCCTTAGATTCAAATATTCAGTAATATGAGTAGCACATCCTGTTCCCTACAGGACAGACCTCTTCTTGCTCTCTCAAGTAGATGAATTTCAATGGAGTATGTTTTTTTCCCTATATGACATGTTCTAAAGCTGCAATGAGATTTGCTTGTCAGGAGAACTAGAGCATACACTGCATATTTAATGTTAAGAGAATTAATATATTGTATTGCTTCTAGCATGTTTGCTGTTTTACAGGATAGCATTACACATCTACTTTGCTTTTCAGACCCTTTGTAACTATATCTGACACACTGGAAAAAAAAATCACTGCATCGTATGCGTGTCAGCCTTTCTTGGGAATCAAGGACATACATCACCAAAGCACAAGCAGTTAATTAGTCTGAGAGCTACAAGACAGGAACATGGAGTTTTTCCCAACATGATACACTTAGTAGCAGCAGCTAGGTCCAATACCAAATCCAGGATAACTGGTCGTTGCCGTTGAAACCTTTTATTTTATTGCCCAGAAAAATGTACACTTTTTAATTCTCCTTTAGGAGACCATCTCTGAAAAATTGTTGATGCTATATTCATCAAAAGGTTTGATTCTTTGAGGTGTGTAATGCACACCCTTTTTTTTTTAATCTTCAAAATAGATATTCTGGGATTTGTGCAATTTTTGCAACTGAATCTTGCAATGCCTGTCTATATGTATATCAATTTAGAGTGTTTAAAAGATGGACAAGTCAGGTGAATTTCAAATTTCAGATCAATGATGGATTTAGATTAGCTAACAATACACACTGCTAATAATGATATTGGTCTGTGGGGACAGGACTAGGGGCAATGGCTGTAAACTGGAGCATAGGAAGTTCCGCACCAACATGCGGAAGAACTTTTTCACAGTGAGGGTGACAGAGCACTGGCACAGGCTGCCCAGGGAGGTGGTGGAGTCTCCTTCACTGGAGATATTAAAGTCTCATCTGGACGCCTATCTATGTAATATGAGCTGGGGAGCCTGCTGTGGCAGGGGGGTTGGACCCAATGATCTCTCAAGGTCCCTTCCAAGCCCTACGATTCTGTGATTCTGTGATTACCCTTTATCCATTATTGTCAGTATACAGAATACTTAGTGAGGAGCACAGCAGCAGCAACAGTAAATTCTGTGGCTAAGTGGTAGCTTGAGGTGGAGAGGGGCTTCCCAGCAGCAGACAGAGGGTTCCAGGAGCCAGGGAAACCTGAGGAATAGTGGAGACCCATCAGGAGCCAGCAGCTCTAGCAAGTGAGACTGACATGGCTTGGGCAATACCAGGGATAACCATGGGAGATTTAAACAGCCCTAGCGAGGGCTTGCAAACAGAGAGCTAACAGTGTGTGGCATGGCATGCAGGGAGGGTCTGCAACTTGCAGGGTTATTTGAAAAGTGTTTTTTTTTTCCTTTCAGATATTTTCAGACTTCCTTTAGCAACAGTTTGATCATACTGTAGATCATACTTCAATAGCAGCCTCTGATTCTTGTTAATGTTTTTAACATTTTAATGGAATTTTTAGGGAAGAAAACCCTTTCTATTTGTTCTTATTAATGAGTAAGGGTGTCAGGCATTTTTATAATGAATTTAGTAAGAGACCTCAACCAACAAACCCACAAAACCAAGGATAAATTTACAATATGAAAAGAAATATATTTTTAAAAAATCAGTTTATCCACNTCTTTTTTTTCTTTTTTTTCTTTTTTTTTCTTTTTTTTTTTTTTTTTTTTCTTAAGTGTGCATTGGGCACATTCTGTGAGACCAGGGATATTAAGTCTTTCATTGTAAATGTAGAATGTCATAAAAATTGCTACAGTTAGCCTAGTTGTCCTGAATAAACTGTGAATTTGAGCTTCATACTCAAAGATAAATATTTACATCTTCAAATAGATATAATTTATTTACTGGTAAGTATAGCAGGCTCTCCTCTGAAATCTCACTGTCCCATATGCAAATGTAAAATTTACTTGTTATCCCTTTGATGTTGATATTGGAATCAGGGAGGTGTGCTGAACTTGAATCAAAATACCATGACTGTAGATAAAAGGAATGTAGCCAAAGCTGACCTGGAATAGAATAAAGGTAGGGCTCCATATATAAAAGTTTGAAAAAAAAATGTTTTTAAATTTTTTGAAAATCATTTCATTGTTGGAGAGAGAGGGCTGTCTTTAGCTACTGGAATAAAATAAAGCTAACTCTGTCATACAGTTTTCTGAGTATTGAACATTCTCCCATAGCTATTTAAACACTTGGGGGATAGGGGAGGGTACTCTGCAAAGCTGCAAGTTTTTACTGTTTCATATGAAAGCCTGAATAAAATGTCTTATCATTACTTTATTGGGGTTTAATGCTCACCTTTACAAATGGCAGAAAAAAGGTTTAAAAATTCATGAGAAAATTGCTATTTGTCTTGTTAACATAAGGGATGTTGTAGGAGGATGTATTTGGCTATACACAAGGTAAATATTTGGGTCCTTCCACAGGCTGCAGCTTCCTTCAGAGAATATCCACCTGGGCCCTTCCCACAGGCAGCAGGGAAACACCCGCCCCGCCGGGCTCTGTCCCGGGGCCTCAGGGGCAGTTCCACGGGGGCGCCGGGAGCCCCTCCGCCCCTCCTGCCGCTCTCCCCGCGGGGCTCGCAGGGCTGTTTCTCCCCGCGTTTCCCTGAGCCCCGGCTGCCAGGCAGCGCTTTGCCCTTTCTTACCCAGGCTTTCCCCGAGGCGCCCGCCCGGGGCTGAGGGGCTCAGCTGGGCCCTGCCGGACTGGGGCCATGGAGCCGGCTGGAGCCGGCAATGTCTGGCACCGGGCAGCCCCAGCGCAGCCACCCCACTGACAGCACTTGGGCACCTGCACCTAATACAAATACTTTTTTTTTTTTTTTTTTAAATAAAGAAACCTTTAGAATCCACCTGCATTTGTAAATTAGGCTTTAGCAATAGGTTGGACAAAGACATTATGTCTTCTTCCATCTTCTTAGCTTTTGTTCCTTATACACACACGCACGGTTTTGGCNGCCATGGAGCCGGCTGGAGCCGGCAATGTCTGGCACCGGGCAGCCCCAGCGCAGCCACCCCACTGACAGCACTTGGGCACCTGCACCTAATACAAATACTTTTTTTTTTTTTTTTTTAAATAAAGAAACCTTTAGAATCCACCTGCATTTGTAAATTAGGCTTTAGCAATAGGTTGGACAAAGACATTATGTCTTCTTCCATCTTCTTAGCTTTTGTTCCTTATACACACACGCACGGTTTTGGCTTTTTTGTGGTTTTGGTTTTTTTGGGGTGGGTTATTTTGCCCCTGCTCTTTCAAGTATATTCAGAGGTTTCCAGATACAATTTTTGTTTCCTTCATCAGGTAAGATAAATGGTCGCAGTTTACTTTTGTCTTTATAGTAGCTGAGAGTGTTACTCTCTGTTTGGTGACTACTCCAGGCTTCATCTGCCCTTCCTCCTGACACCCATGAGGAATGCTGCTCACATGGGCTCTTAACCCACAGCGCATGTTGGAGAGTTTAAGTGCTTCACAGGTTGATATGTGACATAGAACAATAAATGTACTGAAATCTAGTGGAAGTGACAGGGAGATGATGAGAGGGAGAATGTGTGAGAACGCAGGGAACACACAAATCGTAGCTTCTCTAGCACTATTCTTTTATTCCACTCCATCTATGAATAGTTCAGGTTCAAATCAAGTCTGTACTTAAGACCTCCTTAGTAAAATATTTTTTGTTCAGTGTCAGAGCTTAATAAGTGAACAGAAAAAATACTTTTAAAAATTCTCTGGTCTGCTTTGTCCAAATGTTCAGCATAAAATTCTGCTGGTTTAAAAAGATTCATTTTATGTTCATCTGCCCCTTCATTGGTATACCTTTGTCATGTTACTCAGTGCAGTGTGTGCACAAAGTACTGCTGATTTTGATCTGTCATTAGCAATGCTGAGAACCTATACAATTTTCTGATCGCTGTCATTTTAAGTAAGCATTAATACTTCATGTTGACTGATGGCAGTAACTGTGACAAAACATTTTCTTGATAGACTAGTAGAGAAAGTATAGTACCCTTCACTGTGTCCTATGAGTGCTATACGTTGGTATAGCAGAATCTATTCACAAAGATTCTCCAGAAACCTGAATTCCAGGGGAAGCTCTTAAGGCATTTATAAACTGACTGTACTTGTCTCTTGGTTAAAAACTGCATCATTACAGAGTAAATATTGTGCATGCTCTATTTAAGTCAAAAGTACACTTGTTTAAATAAAAATTTTAAATCTACCTGTGAGTGGCTGTCTTTAAATCTGGTTTATGTTCTATAGCAACAGCAAAAAAAGTAGAAAAAAACCCTTTTGTTTGTTTCCCTGTGCCCCCATAGCCCCCACCCCCCAAGATTTTGCTGAAATATTCTTCATCAAGGGAAAAAAAAAAACAACTGTTACATGCAGGGACAAGAACAAATATTTCTGCATAGTTGAACATTTATTGCAAAAGTATCTCAAACTCAATTAGAATCCTAGCTTTAAAATACTAAAGTATGCAATTATTTCAAACTAAGAATTTGAAACTGTACAAGTTCATCATCATCATCATCATCATCCATTTTGAAGGCTGTCCTGCTAAAATGTAGTCTAGCCTTAGTTGACTTCTGTTCCAGGCAGAAAACATGTAGTTCACTTAAAAAGAGGGGTGAGTACTCTTTTTTTGGTGAAGTTTATGACCAAAATGGTAAAATCTACTTTCCACAAATAGTTTGATTTAATCAGTTGACCTTTCTGCACTCTGCTGTTCATATTATAGCCATAACCTAGTGTGTTCCTGCTAAGAAATATGAAAAATGATGATAATATTTTTAGAAAAAAACCTCATTATATTAAGGTACTAATTGATCATGTAAATTAACATTTTTAAAGGTCTAAGAGAGGAAAGAATGCTTATAAACAATGGTCTGAAGATTTAACCCTCATGAAACTGACTACCTTTGACAAACAGATTTTTGGAACAAAAAGATATGTTTCTGTAATAAACTACTTGATCTCCAGAACAAAAGTGCAGATGGCTTTGGTAGCAAATCAAGATAGCTGAATGCCTCTTCTGTCCTTGCGTCACAGCAATTCCTTTCTGTCCTTCTCGATATCATCTGTGAAATAGAAGGAGAAAACTGGTTGCTGCATCAGTAACCATCAGTTGATTTGATATGGTGGAATAAAAAGACTTTCTGAGAGTAAAGGACAAGGCAGGTAAATTGAGGAGAAAAGCAGTATCAGCATTGAGAAGAGAAAGCATAAAGTTAACATAGAAATTTTAAAGTAAGAAAAGAAGTGCTCTGAACAGCACTACTGATTGTACGATAAGAAAACTACCCACTTCTGGTTCTTGAACCACTGCAAAATGTTTTCTTGCATTGTATTGCTAGTACCACTGTTTTGTCTGTGGAAAAAATACTTAAAAATTTGGGGAAAATACCAAAATCCTTATAAAAAGAAGACTAACGTGTGTGCACTCAAAACCACATGCTAACATTTCAGGTCAGATCTTTACTATTTTAGAAATATGTTCCAGGGGAATATGAATCCTCTAAGAAATTTTTTTATACATTTTAAAGTATTTCCTTACTATTTATATGATGCTGTAACTTACCTCCCTTTGTATAAAGCCTGGCACATCTTCTCAGTAACTACTCATAGGTTTTGAAAGCTGTTCATACTTTCCGTAAGACAAACTGCACAAGCCCCAGAGGCTCAGCTCTCCTCGTATGACAAGTCCTCCAGCTCTGATCTGTTTGGGGGGCCCTCTGCTGAACTCTGAAGTTTTCCAATCTTTCCTATGCTGAGGAGCCAAAAACTGGATAGAGTATCCAGATGTGCCCTCACAAGTACTGAACCGAGGGGGCTAATTCTTCCCCTTGATGTCACAGAATCATAGAAATGTTTGGGTTGGAAAGGACCTCAAAGATTGTCTAGTTGCAACCCTCCTGCCATGGGCAGGGACACCCTCCTCTAGATCAGGTTGCTCAAAGCCCCATCCAACCTGGCCTTGAATACTTTCAGGGAGGGGGCATCCACAGCTTCTCTGACCAACCTGTGCCAGGACCTCACCTCTCTCAGAGTAAAGAATTTCTTCCTAATATCTAATCTAAATCTAGCCTCTTTGAGTTTAAAGCCATTACCCCTTGTTCTATCATTACACTCCCTGATAAAAATCCTTCTCCATCTTTCTTGTAGACCCCCTTTAGGTATTGGAAGGCTGCTCTAGTTTCCTCACTGCCTTCCCTTTGCCAGCCTGAACAACCCCAACCCTCTCAGTGTCACCTCATATGAGAGGTGCTACAGCTCCTGTATCATCTTCGTCCTCCTCTGGACTCACTCAAGCAGGTCATTGTCTTTCTTGTACTGAAGACCCCAGAGCTGAACACAGTACTCCAGGTGGGGTCTGACAAGAGCAGAATAGAAGGGGAGAATCACCTCCCTCGATCTGCTGGACATGTTGCTTTTGATGCAGCCTGGGATATGGTTGGCTTTCTGGGCTGCAAGCACACATTGCCAGTTCATGTTGAGCCTTTCATCCACCAGTATGTCCAAGTCCTCTGCAGGGCGGATCTCAATCCACTCATCACCTAGTTTGTATCCATGTTTGGGATTTCTCTGATGCATGTGCAGGACCTTGCACTTGGCCTTGTTGAATTTCATGAGGTTTGCACAGGCCCTCCACTTTGTCCTGGCTGTACCTGTATAAATACCTCCAAGGGTGCTGTTGGCCATCTCTGCAGCCAGGGCACACTGCTAGCTCATGCTCATCTTGTGTCTGCCAAGGTCACCAGGTTCCTTACCTCAGAGCTGCAAAAGCCTGTGCCCTTGTAGCCATTCATCCTAATGTCGTGGTTTTGCGAGGTT
>VZTU01034102.1:26621-39157 GCA_013400835.1 Zapornia atra | reverse complement strand
AGAGTGGTGAGAGTCTGGAACAGGCTGCCCAGAGAGGGGGTGGGTGCCCCGTCCCTGGAGGTGTCCAAGGCCAGGTTGGATGGGGCCCTGGGCAACCTTGTGTAGCTCCAGGCCTGGAGGTTGGTGGCCCTGCCTGTGGCAGGGGGGTTGGAGCTCTGTGACCCTTGGGGTCCCTCCCAACCCAGACCATTCTATGATTCAGCTGGATGCCCACCTGGGGTCTCTGTGTGGCCCCCCCCCCAGTTTCTGTGTGCCCCCCCGGGGTCTCCATGTGCCCCCCCAGTCTCTGTGCCTCCCCCACAGCCAGCTGCCTGTTCTGGGAGGGATGAAGCACCTTCTTTTCAATGGAAGAATGAACTCTGGTGTGCCCAGCCAAAGGAGCATATTCTAAGTCAGTCCCTTTATAGGAGGAGTGGCCACCACAGAGAAAATAACCACTTACTGCAGCAAAGCAAACAAAAAGGGAAAACATTACCCAGATTGACTCCTCTTTTTCTGTGGTTTAATGTGGAACAAGCCCTGGCATATCACAGCCCTGACTGGCAGCTGGGGTTTCTCTGCTTCCTGTCATGGGCAATAAATAGGTGATGCCTGATGAGCTGCAACTAAAACATGGCAAAGAGGAGGGGACATCATCATCCAGGGCCTTGGATGGATGGGTACCTTGCTCTTAGAGCTTGTTTACCTTCCAGAGACACCAGTTGTGATGGCTTCTCCAGCCTGTTTCATCCGTGCTCTCCTGGCCTGGTGTGTTGGGACTGAGTGGCTTGGGCTGGCTCCTGCTGCCCCACTGCTCCCACCAGCTCCTCCCCAAAGAGAAACACCATCTCCCAGGGGGAACAGGGTGCTCCTCTGAGCTTTTGGGGTTCTCAGAGGGGTAGGCTGAGGTGGCTGGTGCTTAGGTGGGTGCATGCAGGGCTGGAGGAGGTGACCCAGCACCGAATCACCCCATCAGGAGCTGTGCTGTGTGTTAACAGTGGCTTCTTCAGGTTCGACCAACCGTGGGATGAGCTTCAGCACGAGCTGCCTCCTGAGCTCTCCCTGCCCAGGGATCTCATGTCCTGTTGAGCCACGTTGTCAGGCTTCAAGAATTACAGCTGCTTTTTTTCCTAGACCCTGAGCAATGCACAGAGTCTCCTCTACATCCTTCAACAACAACAACAACACCACAAACCCCCACGCAAGTCAAAAAAGCACCAGCCCAGCCCAGCTCCCTGGAGGAGCCTCCAAACCCCCAATTAGCAGGAGCTGGTTCTGGCTGTAAAGTGTTTCTTGATGGGGAGCTTCTCCTATTCCCAAAGAAGATGTGAACACCAGGGATGTAGCTGAGGACTGAGTGTGTGTATGGAGCCTTGTGAATGCCTTCAGTGGGATGAATGCATCCACCCAGCGTGCTTCCCCTCAGGTCTCTCCCCACTAGGATTTGGGGTGCTCAGTGTGAGGGAGCTCTGGCTGTGCTGGTGGCCTCTCCAGTTTCTAGGTCCTTCTTTAGAGCTGAAGTAAACTGGAGGCAAAAAGAGCCACTTTAAACCCTTCAAAATTGAGTTGCCTTCTAGTAATTCACATGTCTCTGAATTCCTCCTCTGTGATCTACCCACTGTGTTTTGCTGTACTGGGACCATATGGACAGGTTGCCAACAGCCAAGGAAGGCACAGTGTGGGGCACATCCCTGCTTTAATTAGGCAGAGCCCAGCTTTACAAGCATTGGGTTGTGTGTGTGTGTGCTCTGACCTTACCCCCTCCCTAGAGTCCACGTTTGTGTCATGAGTTCTTCATCTTTTGTGGGTTTTTTTCTCCCAAATAGGATCCCCTTCTTCCTTCACCCTGTCCAAGGCATCGTGCTAGCAAGGGGGTGACAGTGGGAGTGTTGGCAAACTGTAGTTTCAGTGGGAAATGTAAGCAGAGATGCCAGGAAAGCTGCATTTCCTCCCTGTCCCTCAATGGCACTTGTGGGGTGAAGAATCCCAGGGCAGCATCCCCTCAGGACCCATCCATCCCCTCAGGACCCATCCATCCATCCCATCACCCAAGCCATGTTCAGGTTGGTTATCCACAGCTTTTCTAGCTGGATGCTGAGCTGAACACCACCTCAGTGCCAAAACTGGGGCTCCCCAGGGTGGTGTCACTGGAAGCTGCTGGTCAGAGCAGCCTCCTCAGATGCTATCTTGGTGACTGTGTGTGCTCCTGAGGAGAGGCACTGGGCTGCTTGGGCTGTGTCCCTCTTGCGTGGCAGCTTGTGGAACAGGAAAGGGAGTTAGGCTGGGTCTCACTTGATTGCAGATACCTTTATTAATTGGGGCCTGGATAGATCAGGTAATGACTGTTTTCGCTGTTGGATTACCTGGCTCTGTGTTTTGTTTGACTCACACCATGATGAAAGTCACCCCAAGGAATGTTTCAGCCTCATGGATATGAGAAACTCCCCAGAGATGAGGGGGGGGGACCTGTGTCTTTGTGTGGCTGGTGGCCCTGGGTGCCTGGCTGGTCTGGCAGGTCAGCTTTCAGACCCACCATCCTTGTGTGTGTGGCAAACTTCACACCTCATCTCAGCTCAGGGTTTCTTTGAGACTTTATTGCCAGGTGTGTGTGCCAGATGCTATCATCATCATCATAGAATGGTCTGGGTTGGGAGGGACCCCAAGGGTCCCAGAGCTCCAACCCCCCTGCCACAGGCAGGGCCACCAACCTCTAGGCCTGGAGCTACACAAGGTTGCCCAGGGCCCCATCCAACCTGGCCTTGGACACCCCCAGGGACGGGGCACCCACCCCCTCTCTGGGCAGCCCCTTCCAGCCCCTCCCCACTCTCTCTGCACAGAACTTCCCCCCAATCTCTCCTCTCCCCCTTCCCTCCTCCAGCTTCACTCCATCCCCCTTGTCCTGCCAGTCTCTGCCCTTGAACAAGCTGATTCCCCTCCTGTGTCTCTGCTCCCTTCAGGGACTGGGGGGCTGCAGTGAGGTCCCCCCACAGCCTTCTCCTCTCCAGGATGACCCAGCCCAGCTCCCTCAGCCTCTCTCCAGCCCTCTGAGCATCTCCCTGGCTCCTCTGACCCCTCTCCAACAGCCCCACATCCTCCTTGTGCTGGGCCCCAGCTCT
The DNA here is from genome assembly GCA_013400835.1 of Zapornia atra. NCBI lineage: Eukaryota > Metazoa > Chordata > Aves > Gruiformes > Rallidae > Zapornia > Zapornia atra. The sequence goes on along the minus strand of VZTU01034102.1, from coordinate 36,062 downwards.
GGACACAGGACTCCAGCTGGATGATCATCATCTCTTGATAAAGCTGAATGTGCACCCAGTCGTGAGGAAAACTTACCACCAGTAACAGAGCTGCAGGAGAGGGGCAGAGCTTGGAGACATTTGTTTATCAAAGAAGCTCATTTGACTCCTGCTGAGCTTTGCTACCTACTTGGGAGAGCTGGAGGAGCCTCACTTCTGGCCTCAGCCTGTCTCTGCTTTGGTTGGGTTATTCTCAAACCCATTCCAAGGGTGTTGGTAGTAAACAGCTGCCCTGCTGAAACGAGCTCCCAAAGAAGGAGTAGTGAGGATGGGTGGGTGCTGTGCCACACAGGGATGCAGCCTGTGGTGTGGACTGCAAAGTCTCCAGTCTCTGGGTTATTTAAACTCTCCAGTCTCTGGGTTATTTAAACTCTCCCTCTTTGCTGCACCAGGGTGTTTTTATGGGCAGTGGTCTCTATGTGAAGCTTAACTCTGTGTGAGAGCAGCGTTGCTTAAACTCCTCTGTCTGCAGTGAGCCACAAAATACCCTGGTGACCACTTGTAGGGTGCTGAGGTTTTCAGTGCAGCTAAAAAGGATGCCCATGACCAGCTTTGATGCCAACATCTGTGGCTCTCCTGCTTCCCTCTGTCTTTCCAAGGAGAGCTTCAACCAGCCAGCTTCAACCTCCTTGGTTCTTGACCCCTCTGGCCATCTCAGAGAGATGGTGCTTTTCATTCAGCACCAGATCCAACTTGTGGGAAGGACAAAGCCGATTAACTGCAAGCTTCTGCCTCCCCAATCTGTCACCAGGCTGCTTGGGGTTCTGCCCAGCATCCCTGCCAGGGCTCTCTGCTGGAAACCACTCGGATGCAGGGCTCCTGTGTCAGCCACAAGTTGGGTCCTGGAGGTGCTGAGGGCGGCTCGTGCTGGTGTGCTGCCATTTAAATTGCAGTTTAGAGATGAACAGGGACACAGGGAGCTTTTAGGTGCAGTTGTGGGATGCTTTGTGTGTGGGAAAACTGTCTCAGAGCCAAGACTGGGATAAAAGCACAAAGCAGAGGGACAAAAAGCATATGAACGTGCCCTTCTGGTGTCTGACAGCACTTTCTAGGGTGGGGGGGGCAGGGGGAGGTGCAGCACATGTGGTACTTCCAGTTGAAATGGTATTTTTGAAGTCAGAAGTCATCTAGTATCAGGATACTCAAAGGGGTCCCACAGGGAAGTGGGAGAGGGGCTGGTCACCAGGGAGTGCAGGGACGGGACACGGGGCGATGGCTCCAAGCTGGCAGAGGGCAGGGATGGGTTAGAGGTGAGGAAGAGATTCCTGACTCTGAGGGGGGGGGGCAGCCCTGGCACAGGGTGCGCAGAGAGGCTGTGGGAGCCCCTGGATCCCTGGCAGGGTTTGAGGCTGGGTTGGATGGGGCTTGGGGCACCCTGTGCTGATGGGGGTGTCCCTGCCCATGGCAGGGGGTTGGGACTAGATGGGCTTTGAGGTCCCTTCCACCCCAAAGCACTCTGTGATCTGACTGAAGCTTGGCTTTCTGAGCACAGCACTGTGACCTCAGGTATTTGCACATTATCCCCCTGATGGATTCCTCCTCTGGGGCAGCTTCTGCGTTACGCTGCCACGATTGAGGTGTGTGCAGCAGGCAGCTCCCTGTCCTGGGCTCCATTCCTGCTGGGCTTCAGGAATTTGGCTTCTTGTTCAGCTTTATGCCTTCAGAAGGACTTGGGGGTTGTGGTGGGTGAGAAGCTCCCCATGAGCAGCAGTGGCTCTGGCAGCTGGGAAGGGTGATGGGACCCCGGGCTCCATCAGCAGAGGGGTGGCAGCAGGGACAGGGAGGGGATGGTCCCTCTCTGCTCTGCCCCAGCTGGAGTCCTGTGTCCAGAGCTGGGGCCCAGCACAAGGAGGATGTGGGGCTGTTGGAGAGGGGTCAGAGGAGCCAGGGAGATGCTCAGAGGGCTGGAGAGAGGCTGAGGGAGCTGGGCTGGGTCAGCCTGGAGAGGAGAAGGCTGTGGGGGGACCTCATTGCAGCCCCCCAGTCCCTGAAGGGAGCAGAGACACAGGAGGGGAATCAGCTTGTTCAAGGGCAGAGACTGGCAGGACAAGGGGGATGGGGTGAAGCTGGAGGAGGGAAGGGGGAGAGGAGAGATTGGGGGGAAGTTCTGTGCAGAGAGAGTGGGGAGGGGCTGGAAGGGGCTGCCCAGAGAGGGGGTGGGTGCCCCGTCCCTGGGGGTGTGCAAGGCCAGGTTGGATGGGGCCCTGGGCAACCTTATGTAGCTCCAGGCCTGGAGGTTGGTGGCCCTGCCTGTGGCAGGGGGGTTGGAGCTCTGGGACCCTTGGGGGCCCTCCCAACCCAGACCATTCTATGATTCAGCATTGCTGCTTAAAAACAAGCAAACAAAGGCAGATGATAAGGGCTGTTTACTGACCTTTGTTACCAAATGCAGGACAGAGTGGGGCTGTGCAGCCAGGCAGCTCCTCCATCCCTGCCTGTTTATCACCAGCAGAAATTTAAGCTCCTCTAAAGCAGCAGCAAGCGGATGAGGAAGTGATGGTGATGATGTATAGCAAATAAATTGCCTATGGAGCTATTTTTAGGGATATTAAGCCTATAATAAGCCTTTCTGACCAGGGTGGATCTCGTCTCAGTTTTGCTGTGCTTAGTCAGAGTTTTGTTTGAGTGGAGCCCTGGTCGGGAGCCAGGCTGGGTGAGGGCACCAGTGCCACGGTGCTGCTGGGGCTGGATGGGTCCTGCCCCTTCCCCCCCACCCTGTCCCCTTGCCCCTTCCCATCCCNCTCTCTCCAGCCCTCTGAGCATCTCCCTGGCTCCTCTGACCCCTCTCCAACAGCCCCACATCCTCCTTGTGCTGGGCCCCAGCTCTGGACACAGGACTCCAGCTGGGGCAGAGCAGAGAGGGACAATCCCCTCCCTGTCCCTGCTGCCACCCCTCTGCTGATGGAGCCCAGGGTCCCATCACCTTCCCAGCTGCCAGAGCCACTGCTGCTCATGGGGAGCTTCTCACCCACCACAATCCCCCAGTCCTTCTCCCAGGGCTGCTCCCCAGCAGCTCCTCTCCCAGTCTGTATCTGTGGCTGGGATTCCTCCAGCCCCAGTGCAGCCCCTGACCCTGGGCAGTGTTGAACCTCATCAGGTTCCCCTGTCCCATCTTCCCAGCCTGTCCAGATCCCTCTGGATGGCTCCTTTCCTTCTAGGATGTCAACCACTTTTCCAGCTCTGGGGGTTAATCTCTATGGTACAGGTTGGGTGGGGATGGAAATGACAAAATCCACCAGCAACACATGTAACCCTTAATTTAGGATGGCAGCTCCTGATTCCCCCCCCCTTCCCTAGCACAGAGTCAGCTTGGAGGATGTGCTGGCTGCTCTCTAATAATCACAGTCTGTTGTCTCTCTTGCTTTTAATTGCTTCATTTCCTGTGGTTATGAGTGGTTGCAGAGGGTCTGGCTGGCATCTGCACCAAGGGCACTGAGCTCCAGGTCTAAGCAAGAGCTGCCATCTCCTGCCCAGCACGTGCTCACCTCTTGGAAGGCTGCTCTGAGGGGTTTGTCTCACACCACTTCTGTTACACAAGTGAACAAGCTGCAGGATTAATAACCATCTTTACTGATACTGGATGGGTTCTTGGGTTCAGCTTATTCTCCCTGAAGCCTGTAGAGACCTGAAACACCTTATTAGTGGCTGTGTTTGTGCTTCCAGGAATGTTCCCCAGCTGCAGCTTCCTGCTGCCCACCTGCACGGATGTCGCTGTTGTTTGGGTGGCTGCTCTTTGTACTGGAAGTGGATGTCTGTCTGTCTGTCTCTTCCCTCTGTCTGCACCCACCCACACATGGGTCCTTGTTCCTGCTGCATTTTGTTCCTGCTTCTTGGGCAGCTTTAGACCTTTGCCCCTGTGCTCTCCAGGGGCTGAGTGTGCCAGACCCCAGGTTATTCTTCACTGGGGTGAACATCACTGGGGGTAACTGGGTGTCAGGACCGATCCCAGTGCCTTTGCTAACCCCCAGGCACTAATCCCATAAAGCTCCAAATAAGCTTCGTCCCTTTTTCCCTGTTGAGCTTTGAATTTTCTACTTCAGGAGAAAAGTGTTTGGGTTCAAAGTCCACCCCTCGTGCTGGGTTGTTGCTTCTCAAGCTCAGCCTCATGTGATTTGATTTTTATCTATATATTTTTAAGACCAGCCATCCCCTCACTGTGTGTGAGTCTGTGTGTGTCAGCAGAGCCCCCACCCTGGCTGAGGGGGGGCTGCTGGCTCGGTGTGTTGGGCTCCCATTGAGGACAAACATAGATGATTAATTAATATCCTCTTAATAGCAGCGTGGTTTCAGTCTGACTGAACATGCTGCTGTTAACTTAAGCTCTTCAGTGTTTTTCGGGGTGATACAGCCCCTGAAGAGCCCTGCCCCTGTGTGTGGCCAGCTGGAAGAGCTCATGATGCTTCTTCCCATCCCCATCCCTGAGGTTCTGCAGAGATCGACTGACTCCCTGTGATCACCCTGGAAACTTGATGCTGGTAAATCCCCTTGTGATGTTGGCATGGTAGGATTTTTGGTGGTGCTGGGACAGAGCCACCTTACAGGGCTCGTGTCAGGCCTTGACCCAGCGTTGGAGCTGCTTGGGCTGTGTGAGTGTTTGTGTACCTTGGAGATGCCCCTTAATTACAGACCACCCCTGTTTGGCTGCAGATCGACTCGCAATGGGGGGTTGGACCCAGTGATCTCTTGAGGTCCCTTCCAACCCCTACAGGCTGCCCAGAGAGGGGGTGGGTGCCCCGTCCGTGGGGGTGTTCAAGGCCAGGTTGGCTGGGGCCCTGGGCAACCTTGTGTAGCTCCAGGCCTGGAGGTTGGTGGCCCTGCCTGTGGCAGGGGGTTGGAGCTCTGGGACCCTTGGGGTCCCTCCCAGCCCAGCCCAGTCTCTCATTCTCTGATCCAGTGGAGCACTGTTACTCTCTGGGGTTTTGGTAGGGATGAGACCCTCCTTGTAGCAATGTTCTCCTGCCCCATTCCCCTGTAGGAACACCCTGAGAGAGCAGCACGTGTAGCTGACTGAAATCACTCTGTACTGAAGTTACTCAGAGTGAAATGAATTGTTCATCTGTATTTGGGAGTAAATGGGATCACAGTTCAGTGTCAGGAAGCTGATGGAGGAGAAGAGTTCTCATTGAACATCCTACTGATGTCCAAGGCCAGGTTGGCTGGGGCCCTGGGCAACCTTGTGTAGCTCCAGGCCTGGAGGTTGGTGGCCCTGCCTGTGGCAGGGGGTTGGAGCTCTGTGACCCTTGGGGTCCCTCCCAACCCAGACCATTCTATCATTCTATGATTCTGTGACTCTGTCCTTTTTGTCCTCCTGGTTTCTTCAGCAGGGAAGAATTCTGTGTAACAGGATGTTGGGAAGAGGGATGGTGGGTTTCAGTCTGGCAGTGTGGCCCCTCTTTGTGTCTGAACTGCCTGGTACTGAAACAAGGCCCTGCTGCTGCCATAGAGGAAAGTCTTTCTGGTATGTCAGACCAGTAAACTGTTCTCTTAAAAACACAGCCAGGAACTTCAGAGGGTGGGTTTGAGCATTTAGGATAAAGTAAAATAAATGTGCTTTGTGTTTGGTATGTTAATATTCCTAATTACTTCCAGTAAACTGTAAATGTTGAAATAACTCATTTAGAAACTTCTCTAGTGTGTTTTTTCCAAACACCAAAAAGTGAAAAACAAGCCTTTTGTTCCTCATAGGAACACCCCTCCAGCCCTTCCCCACCAACAAAGCCCAACCCCTTGCCAGATGTGACATTTCCAGGAAAGCCATCGCCCCCTCCCTCTGCCAGTCCCACCACAGAAGAGCTCTGCAGCCAGGAGCCTGGTTGGAGCCGGGGTCCCCAGCAGCTCCTGGGGGTTTTTCCATCTCTCTGTAAGCCCAGAAAGAGTTCTAGGGTTCTGTGCCAGCTTCTGTTTGGAGACTTTCTTACAGAGAGCTCTGGAAGTCAAGGATGAAGCTCTGCAGAAGCTGTTGGAGAAATGCTCTTCTCCCTGGAGCAGCTTTACTGGCTGCACTGGAGGAAATCAATTAACCCCATCCTGAAATGTCCCTGCTAATTGGGCAGCTCTGTCTCACGTGGGAGCTTCTGAAATGCAGTGGAATGTGTGTTGGGTGTGGGTTCCCCAGATGAGCCCTCGGTGGTAGCGTCTCTGTGCTGGCGTTCGCCGGTGACACGTACCCTTGGGTCATGGAATAGGGAGAAGCTGTGTGGCCTCTCCACAAGCAGGGCAGCAGAATCAGTCCAGCTGTGGGCACCTCTGATGTGGAATACTGACCCTGGCTTTGGGTGGGATGGGCAATGGGGCACCAGCCCTGAAGGAGGAAACCAGAATGAGCGTCCTTGCTGGTGTGCTGGGGCGAGGCAAGGCTCGGCTCCCTCAGAGGCTAAGTGAACTGCTGCAACACTGACCCAGTGCTCTGCTTTGTGTGTTCACTCAAATAACACATGCCTGTGGAGTGTTGCTTCACTCCCAGGCCTTGCACCAAGCGCTGCTCATGTCCCTCTTTGCATGTGTGATGAGCACGGGTGTTACTTGGGCGGGAGCGCTCCTAATTACACGCTGCCGCCCGCTGTCACCTCCCTGATGTCACATCTGTGACCCAGTTTGGGTTTCTGTGCCCCTGTAATGAACAGCTGGCCTGACCAAGGCCTGAATAGCACCTCTTGTCCTCTCCAGTGTCAGCAGCACCTGGATGGAGTGGGATCCAGTTGAGCCCCACACGGAGCCCAGACTGGCCGTGGCGGCACTGGGTAGCCCGGGGTATCCAGCCAGTCTGCAGGAGCTTGAATAGGAGGGATGGAGAGTTGCAGAGAGCACTGAGTGATGTCAGCATGAGGCTGCTGGAGCTTTTCAGGGATTTGCCCATTGGTTTCCTCTAAACTTCCTTGGTTGGAGCGTTCCTGGGCGCCAGCGCTGGAGCTGTGCAGTGGTGCTTGTAAATACAACTGGGAAGTACTGGTCTTCTGCCCTCTGGGTGATCATTGATGGGGTTTTGGTTGGTAGGGGGAAGCGTGCAGGAAAGGCTACTCAAATTCAGGGGTAACCAGTGAGTTCTGGGGATGGCTGGAGGTTGGATGGTCCTTGTCCTGGCTGCTAGCTCCTCTGGACATCCCCTCTTTAAAAACCATCCCTGAAAAACACACATGTTGTCTCCTCTCTCATCCTCACCAGCGCCTGTCCTAACCCACTCAGCACCTCTCTGGCAGTTGCAGTGAGCCTGCCCGTGGTCCTTGGCTGGAGGAGGTGCTCTTCTGCCCCAGCCACCATGGGGACAGACTCCACAGAGTCGGTGTTGGCTGGGGAAGCAGCAAGGCTCCTGTTTCAGTGCCCCGCAGAACGGGCTGAGGGGTTCCCTGTCTGGTGGAGCATCCAGGACTTCTCACCTTGTGATGTCTTCTGGTGGGATGTGCTGAGAGCATCTGCGGTGGGTGGGACAACACTTCCCTTCTACGTGACATTCAGGGAAAGCAGGCTTGGAGAGTTCATGTCCCACTTCAGCGTTGTGCCTGGGTACCTTGGGGTAATTAAAAAGTGAACTGTGATTGAGAGACACAGTTTTAACTCTGCCTCCTTGGAGTGTTGGGTTCAGTGTTCTCCTGCTGCTCTGCTGTTGGCTTGGTACCACTGATGGGAGCCCCTTGAAAGGCTGCTCAGCAGCAGCCCCTTAGCTTTTCATGTCAAGGTGGGGTGGTTTCATTGAGAGGGGCTGGGAGCGGGGTGGCTGCTTGGATACAGAGTATTTGCTGCCTGGAGGAGCCGTTGTCTGTCTGTCTGCCTGTCTGTTGGTGATCCCTAGCTACAGCTTTGTAAGCCACTAAGGTCTTACTTTCCTTTTTTAACTCTTAATCTGATCCTCTGCCACTTAAGTGACCTAGCTGATGCTGGGGTTATTTGTTTTGCATACATACCACTGAATTGATTGGGGGCTCCTAATCAACCAACAACAATCAGCTTTTTTGGACTGTAACTTTGGCAGTTCTTGTTACCAGGTATGTAGCTCAGGAAGATCAGCCTTTAGTTGTTCCAGGAGATTAAAGAGAAGCTTGATTAATGAAATTAAAGCTCGTTCTCCTTGCTCCCTGCTTGGCTTTTGGAAATGTTCAGAGTGTGCTGCTAACTGGCCGTGGTCCAGAGATGGCACTAATCGTCCCTCCCACGGGCAGCAGCGTGTGGAGGTTGGTGCTTTGCTTCTTTACCATGGCAGGATGATATGAAGCTTGATAAATGTGTGTGGATGCTCCTCAGGAAGCAAGTGAGGCTGTTTTCTTTAGGACTCCTTAGGAGAGAGAAGCTTCTCTCCCTCTCACAGCTGCGTGGGGTTGTTGTAGCTGTCCGACAGGCGGTTGCAGCTCTGTCAGTTGTTGGCCAGCGTGATGATGTTTCCTCATGCAAAGCTTGTGGGATACAACAAGCAGCTCCCACTTGGAAGAACACAGAGTTTTCCCAGACTCATCTCTCCTCCTGATGCTGCACCAGAGACTGTGTCTCCCTTTAAACCAGGCTTTGGGATTTAAAAAATTCCCCTGCCCTGTTTGCCCCAAAGTCCTGAAGGATCCTCCCAGACAGTTCCCTGCTGGGATGACATGGCCCTGGACCGCTTTTCGTGAGGCTCCTGCTGGTCCTGCTGTGCCCTCAGCCTCCCTGTGCTGGGTGCTTGGGCTGCTCCATGGCTCCTGGCAGCCTGTCCCTCCAGCCTGTTTGCCGGATGCTTGTCTGAGGTGTTGTCACATGTTAGGGTTTCAAGTCCTGGTGTGCCTCCATGGGGCTGTGACACCGGTGGGCACCTAGAGTAATGCTGCAGGTGACACCTTCCTACAAACACACCCTCGTGATCACTTGTTTTTATAGATAAAATAGAAATACCCACCTGTGTTTTGTCTGTCAATCCACAGAGCATTCTAGAACCATGGTTTTTAAACTCTGTTGGGTGTAACATTCTATGTGACTGTGGTCTGGTCCTGGGGTTGGAAAGCTTGAGTGCAGAGTTGTATCCTGGGAGGATTTACTGGGCCGACTGTCTCTCCAGCAGCTTCTTCCCTAAAGCAGGGCTTGTTTCTGTAGTGAAAGGGCCCAGCTAAAATGTGTCTGTTGTTTCTGTTCCAGATGTTCTCAAACAACGATGAAGCTGTGATCAACAAAAAACTCCCGAAAGAGCTGCTGCTTCGGTAAGCTGCCTGTCCGGGTGTACACACAGTGACAGTGTCCTGTGAGCTGCCTGTCTGTGTGTACACACACTGACCGTGTCCTGTGAGCTGCCTGTCCGGGTGTACACACAGTGACCGTGTCCTGTGAGCTGCCTGTCTGGGTGTACACATAGTGACAACGTCCTGTGAGCTGCCTGTCCGGGTGTACACACAGTGACCGTGTCCTGCCAGCTGCCTGTCCGGGTGTACACACAGTGACCGTGTCCTG
>VZTU01034102.1:0-22867 GCA_013400835.1 Zapornia atra | reverse complement strand
ACCTTGTTTAGCTCACGGCCTGGAGGTTGGTTTCCCTGCCTGTGGCAGGGGGTTGGAGCCCTGTGACCCTTGGGGTCCCTTCCAACCCAGACCATTCTATGATTCTATGATTCTCTGGGTGAATGCAGCACATGGGCAGAGGGATCACCTGATGGGTCACGAATCCTCATCCTGATGCTGCCACACCCACCACAGCTCCATGTCCCACCAGCTGAGTTTCCAGGAGGTGATGCTTTACACATGTGTAACCTTCACATGGTTAAACAGGAGCTAAACACAGTGTGAAAGCAGCAGCATGTTCACCTCCTTCATCCCTCTGCTGCTGCCAGCTCCTGGCTGGGCAGCCTTGGGCTCGGTGACTCTGAATGCTGAACTCACGGGCCGTATCAGCTCTGGCCACGGTCATGGCTCCAAAGGGGCATCGTGTCCCTGTTTCCCTGGGCTGGCATTAGCAATGCCCTGTTGAAAAGGTAGGTACACTCATTCTTTGAGGGCTGCCTGCCAGTGGCTGCTTGTCCACAAGCCAAACCCCAACCACGAGCCGGGATTCTCCGTGCCGGTGGTGGTCTCTGCTGGTTTCCTGAAGAAGGTTTGCTCTCAGCATGACGTGGGGCTGCTGAACAGCTTGACACTTGGCAGGGCGAAGGGCACCAGGCTGTAGGAGCTCGTCTTTTCCTTGCTGGTTCATGGACAGGTCAAGCAGTTTTCAATTCTCTCCTGGCATAAGCGGCTTTCTCTCCATGCTGCTGCCTGCCAGCCCCTTCACAGCACGTCCAGCCGCTGGCACTCGCGTTGCCATCTGACCTTCAAGCCCTGTGTTGATTTATTCCTTGGGACCTGGAGTTCTGCTCGGGATGAGGAAGCGATGGAGCGTGTGGGGAACCAGCGAGCTGGCAGCAAAGTGCCTCCTCTCCTCCTGGCCGGCCCGTCGGCGTGAAACGAGCACGGGGCAGAGTCTGACTGGAGCGGTGGGTCACTGGCGTAAACCAGGGTGGATAATTTTAGCAGGCTGAAGGTCTAAGCTGGCTCACCTCAAAGCCTGCAGCACCCAGGGATTTCTCCTTAGAGTCCTGACCCTAATCTAATTAGCCAGGCAGTGGGAAAGTGAGGAGTCCTAGAAAACCCTGAGTGGATTAAGAGGTTGAAACCTGAAAAATGCTCTAACTGCAGTGTGTTTTAGCTGGATTCTGGTGCTGGAGTGTTCAGGGAAACCCTAAACCTACTGAGTTACCTTGCAGGGAATCATTTCATCTGCTGCACCGCCGGGCTTGTTTTAATTCCCATCCGGAATCCTCCACCTGCCTTCACCCACGGGTGCTGTTTGATGATAAAGTTATCAGTGGTGGTTATTTTATCTGGCTGTCAGCTCTGAAGAGTAAAATCCCAGGGTGAGGGAGGAGCAGTGAGTGTGAGCAAAGCAGAGATCCCTCGTGCCGGGTGTAACGCATCCCATGACTCAGTACGTGATGCGCGTCGTGCTGCTCAGCCTGCTGCCAGCGACTCCTCTCTGCTTTCCTCCAGCACACAAACTCTTACCTGACCAGAGCAGCAGATCCTTTTGGAAGGATTTGATGCTTTGGAACAATCCCAGGAGGAATTGTCCTTCTCTTACCAGGCGAGGGTTTGGAGCATCCCAGTTTCCAGTCAGCCCAGTACGTTCCCTCGCTGTTGAGTCTGGTTTTAGTGGAGCCACAGGGTAGTAGCAGGAACGTGAAGTATTTCCAGTGAAAGCATGGATTACCTTTGCTTTATATGGTGCAGACTGCTGAGGAGAGACCCAGCTTTGGCAAGCTGTGTTCCTGTTGGAGGATGGCTCAGTCACTGCTTAGCCACGAGTGCAGCTTCTCTGTGGGTTTCCTGGGGTTCTTTTCTTCTGGTTTAAATCTCCCCCAGCAGCTCCTTGGGTAAGAAGCCTGGCCTCAGGGCTGCATGAGGATGCTGAGCTCAGGTCATTGTGCTGGCAGGGCTTTGTGCTCCTGCCATTGTGGTTGGAACCAATTCCACAAGGACCAAAGCACACAACCAGAGTGGTGGCTGTTGCTGAATGGATCATTCCTGCTGCCCAGTTCTGCTGAATCCGGGGCTGATATCGGTGAGGAAACATGAGAGCAGCTCAGAAAACACTGGGAAAGGCTCTTGGGCTTTGCAGAGCAAAGATCCCAAGAGTTAGAGAGTGAGGAAGCTCCTGGCAACGCTCAGCGATAACCTCAGAGGTGAGAGGGGCAAGTGCTTTGCTGTGCTGTCATCCCGTTTGCTGTGTGGGTAGAACTGGGAAGGGAGGAGCAGGAAGCAGAAAAGAATTTGGCCCAGATCTAATAGCCCTGACAGAGGGATGAGATGGTTATTAATATAATATTTCCATGGAGAAAGCAATTTTAATCACAGTATGGAAAGTGTGTGTGGCTGCTGACCCAGGCTCTGTTCCCATGGAGTCTGGTTTTATTTTTTTTTTCCCCTTATAATGGGAATCTGGAGTGAAAGTTGGAATTTTCCCAAGCTTCCATCGTTTCCCCAGGCTTTCCTTGTATTGTTGTACCTGGACATTGTGCTAAATAAATCCTCAACACTCACATAACGGGCGTGAATAAATGGCATTTAATTCAAGGAGAAGATTGTCCATAAGCAGTTGGAAGGGAGCATGGATCTGCTTCAGAAACTTGGGATTGGGAGCCCAGAGCAGCGTTACAGGGAAGTGGGAGTAGCTCTTTCCCAGACCTCTTCACCAGCACGATGCTGAGAGTGTTGTCTCGTGATGAGGTGGGCAAGACAAGAAGTATTTTGACCCAAACTCCTGGATCTGTGAGCATCTTTGGGCAGGGTAGAAGCCCAGGTGAGTGTGTGGTCGTATATTCTGCTGTATCCTGACTTAACTGAGTGTGTGGCTGTTAAACCCTGTGGAAGCATCTGTGTTTGGGTGAATAATCTGCATTCATCAGTAGCAGCCTCTGCTCGTCTTCCCCCAACACTGGTGTTTCTCAAGTGCTTCTTTCACCTGCCAGTGAAGAACACTCAGTGCAGCTGTGGTTGTTGGATCATCTTCAGCCTTGCTTGTGTCCTCTCCTGGGATCTGAAAAGCCAGGGTCTGCTCCTTCTTGACCACCCAGGTGTCTGTGAGGGTGTGCTGGGAGTGGTAACCTGCGGATGGAGCTTGGTGTGGGCAGCAGAAGCCTGGACAACCCCTCACTGCTTGTCTCCAGAGTGCCTCTCCACAACCCAGCGCCTCTTCCCCCGGCTCCACCGGTCCCTGTGCTGTTCAGTCACACGTGTCTCTGTACGTCTGGGGGAGATGAGTCCATCACCAGCTTCCTGTCTGGGTGTGGGAGGCTCGGTACCCCCTCAGCACAGGGCGGTGAGGTTTCTAAGTCACACAGAGCGAGTGTGCTGCCTACAATGTTTTCTCCTAAGTCTCTCCCAGCGCAGGACAGCTGAGAGTGTCAGAGGGGTTATATACACCCCACACCAAGTCTGGTGGGGAGATGACTCAAGTACTGCAGGTATCCAACCAACAGCTACTCCGGGTGCACGCTGTTCTCCTGAGGCAGTCTGGAAGGGCCTGGAGCAGTGGAGTTCCCTTTGGTCTCTGTATTTCTCCTGGATGACCCTGCTTTGCCTGACAAGAGGATTTTACCAAGTGGGGTGCAGCAGTGGAACCCCAAACCATTCACACCCCTGTGTGACCACAGTGTCCTTCTCATCCTGGCAGCCTTGGCGTTTCAGACACTAAAGCTCAAAGTGTTTGCACTACCTGTGTGAAACCCCTTCATCCTGCGGCTGTACAGTAACTACCACAACCCATGGGACCTCCCTACCCCTCTCAGCACTCAACCTTCCCTGTTTTGTGGCCTTTGAGTAACTAGAAACCAACCCCAGCGATGAATCGGTGCAGATTCAGGTGCCTTAGACACCCTCAGCCATCCCTGTGGTCACAGAGCAGGGGGTGTGTGCCCAAGGGACAGGCACGGGTGTCCTGGCCCAGCACAGCGCTGCGGAGGGTTACTGGGATAAAGGAATGAGACAGCAGCTCCAGGGTGTTGGCCTGAGCGCTGGGTGTGCCCTGGCAGAGGAACCACGTTCCGCCACGGAGTGACCACGTCAGCTTAATCACAAACTCCCAGGCACAGTCGGAGGGATCCTCTTGGAGAACGTGAGCTGTGGGCTGACATCGGGCTGTCGCGTCGCTTTGATCCATTAACTGTTAATTATGGGGCTGCCCGGAGCGCGGTCGCTAAAGAGTCATAGAATCATAGACTGGGCTGGGCTGGGAGGGACCCCAAGGGTCCCAGAGCTCCAACCCCCTGCCACAGGCAGGGCCACCAACCTCCAGGCCTGGAGCTACACAAGGTTGCCCAGGGCCCCATCCAACCTGGCCTGGAACACCCCCAGGGATGGGGCACCCACCCCCTCTCTGGGCAGCCCCTTCCAGCCCCTCCCCACTCTCTCTGTAAAAAACTTCCCCCTAATCTCTAATCTAACCCTTCCTTCCTTTAGTTTTAATCCATCCCCCTTGTCCTGCCATTATCTGCTTTTTTAAAAAGTTGAATCCCCTCCTGCTTATCAGCTCCCTTCAGGGACTGGGGGGCTGCAGTGAGGTCCCCCCACAGCCTTCTCTTCTCCAGGCTGAACCAGCCCAGCTCCCTCAGCCTCTCTTTGTAGGGCAGCTGCTCCAGCCCTCTGAGCATCCTCGTGGCTCCTCTGACCCCTCTCCAACAGTTCCACATCCTCCTTGTGTTGGGCCCCAGCTCTGGACGCAGGACTCCAGATGGGGCCTCACAGGGCAGAGCAGAGAGGGACAATCCCCTCCCTGTCCCTGCTGCCACCCCTCTGCTGATGGAGCCCAGGATCCCATTGGCCTTGCGAGCTGCCAGAGCCACTGCTGGCTCATGTAAAGTCTCTCATCCACCACAATCCCTCAAGGTGTTGCTCTGGCTGGGCACAGCGATGCTGTTGTGTCCAGCGGGACCCAGAACAGCCCCACATGAGTCTCATGTCCTGACTGAACCCTCAGAGCCTCAGGATACCTGTAAGAGCCTTTTTTGGGTTAAAAAACGCTTGGTTTTGCAGCCAGTAGATACTCCAAGGTGTGAGGTTACTGTTTCACAGCAGCTCAGCCTCTGTGGTTTGCTTTCCTTTGTTCACTGCCAGCTCTGCACCTCTCTTCACAGCTCAGCTGACTGACAGAGAAGTTTGGGTGTCCCCAGGCTTTCCCCCACCCCTGTTTTCCCTGCTCACTCTTGTTTCACCTGCAGATAACTAACAAGGGCTCTTGTGTTTCCCTTGCAGAATTTTCTCCTTCCTGGATGTGGTCACCCTGTGTCGCTGCGCTCAGGTGTCCAGGGTAAGAACCTTTCCTCCTTGCTGGTGGATTTTAAGGGTTGATTGGATTTGTGTGGCAACCCTCTTCCCCCAGCCTTCCCTAGCATGTCAAACCAAGAGGATTTGTACCAGGGAGCTTTGTGCAACTCAACTGTTGTTATTCAGTCACCAGTATTAACACTGTGATACCAGAAACTTCTGCTGGCACCAGTGAGAGGGGACTCAGAGCTTGAACACCCGATGGCTGGAGCAGGTTACAGAGGGGAGGTGACTGGCTCTTTGCCCAGGAGCTCTCCAGCCAGCCTGGGTTTGTGCAGGGGGGGCTGCACTGGTGGAAGTACCAAACTTAGATGGGTCTGAAATGGCATCTTGAGGGTTTTGGTGGAGAAACAGACATTTTCATCCACAAAGACACTGCCCAGTCACTGGAAGTTTACTCTCCTGCTTGGATTAGTTAAGTAAACCTGGAAGAAAAAGAAGGAGTGTCTGTTTTGTGAGGGTTGGGGTTCTTTAAGGAGCTCCTAGCTATTGGGGCTTCAACTAAGGAAATCCAGCTTGGATTGTTCATGTGAGAAAATTCCTCCAGCTGCCAGCCCAGTTGTGTAGAGCCACTGGTCTGGTGGATGGGTTTTCCTGCCAGTGCCTAGTAAGACACACAGAGGAATCAGAGAATCCAGCCTGGTTGGGGTTGGAGGCCCCCCCAGGGCCCCCGACCCCCCCCCCCCCTGCCACAGGCAGGGCCACCAACCTCCAGGCCTGGAGCTACACAAGGTTGCCCAGGGCCCCAGCCAACCTGGCCTTGCACATCAGTAGGATGTTCAATGAGAACTTTTCTCCTCCATCAGCTTCCTGACCCTGAACTGTGATCCCATTTACTCCCAAATACAGATGAACAATTCATTTCACTCTGAGTAACTTCAGTACAGAGTGATTTCAGTCAGCTACACGTGCTGCTCTCTCAGGGTGTTCCTACAGGGGAATGGGGCAGGAGAACATTGCTACAAGGAGGGTCTCATCCCTACCAAAACCCCAGAGAGTAACAGTGCTCCACTGGATCAGAGAATGAGAGACTGGGCTGGGCTGGGAGGGACCCCAAGGGTCCCAGAGCTCCAACCCCCTGCCACAGGCAGGACCACCAACCTCCAGGCCTGGAGCTACACAAGGTTGCCCAGGGCCCCATCCAACCTGGCCTTGGACACCCCCAGGGATGGGGCACCCACCCCCTCTCTGGGCAGCCCCTTCCAGCCCCTCACCCTGCAGTGTAGTGCATGTAATAGGTGTGGTGTAAAAACATCTCTACATACTCAGTTTCCTAATGATGGGCTCATGTTGATGATTAGATCTTGTTTACTTTAATTCCTTAATTAAAACTCGAGGCACGGTGCTGCCATGACAACCTGTTTGATTCCTTGAGGGCAGAATTACTAACTTCCAGTTCCTGGTTCTCATTTGTAGCATGAACCACACCACATTTTGTTTGTTTATTTAAAAAGAGCCCAAAGCCAACCCAAAGCAAACCCTTTAAGTCAGAGGTACCGAGCGCTGTGGCTCCAGCAGCAGTGCTGGTTCTCAGGTAGGAGCTGGAAGCTTGAGCTGGACGGCTATTGAAGCTCTGCATCTCTCCATCTGTGGGATGTGGCACCCCACACACCAAGCTGTGGAGCTGCCTTGAGCACTTCATCCCACTGGAGGCAAGAGAGAAGGCGTGGAAGGTGCCAGCATCACCCGCCGTGTGCGGGTCCTCGCCGCACAGTCCTCCATCCCAGCACCACCGAGTCCTCCCAGCAGCTTCACTTCCCTTGGCAGTGCAGAGGCCTGTTGTAGGGTCTCCTCCCAGACTCCCCCATGTCCTGGTGCCCTTCATCTTCATGTGGGTCCTGCGAGCATCCTCCAAAGGCACTGCTTGAGCCAGCGATGCTGTGGAGGGGATTTATCCCAGCCAGGAACTGATGCCCATGCTGCAGCGCTGCCTCCTGCCCCAGGCTCTGCATCCACACTCCCCCCAGGAGCAGAAGTGGATGGGGCACCACATGCTTCCTCCCTGTTTTGGGGGCTGGTGACAAGCACTCTGTGTAGGCGAGGGGCCTCTTGTCTGAGCAGCAACTCTGGTAACTGCACAGTTTCTCCTTGTTGGCTGTAATTCCATGTTGCTTTTACATCTGAGGCAGAATGTTGTTTCTAGAAGGACCAAGCTGTAACGAGGTCCCCACTGATGGGTTTTGTTTCATATTAACACCACGTTTACATTTTTTCCCTGATAAAGGCATGGAATGTTCTGGCCCTGGATGGCAGTAACTGGCAGCGAATTGACCTGTTTGATTTCCAGAGGGATATTGAGGTATAATTAAGTGACATACAAACCCATTTTTCTCTTGTTAAAATGTAATTACAGCTTAGAATGGATTAATACTCCCAGCGTTACCCTCTCTGCCTTCCCTGGAGATAGAAATCATTAATTTCAGTTCTTCTTAGCTTCAGGGACTCTTTAAAGGCTTGGCAATCCATTCAGCTTTTGAAAATGGACAGATTTATGTGTCTGTGTGAAAGCATCCAGGTAGCAATAGAAGGAAGGTGTTTGTGTGTGTCCTGAAAACAGGAATAAGTAGAATAGTGGGAAGCTGCTTCACTAGGAAAGGATGCTGTTGTCGTGCTGGTCTTAAACTCACCTTAATCAGGAAAAGGGATGAGAAAAAACCCTACTGAAACTTCTTAGGAGGATGTTGTATCCTTATTAAAGGAGTTGGAGGGAGATAGGGAATGTGTCTTCTTAGGAGGATGTTGTATCCTTATTAAAGGAGTTGGAGGGAGATAGGGAATGTGTCTTCTTAGGAGGATGTTGTATCCTTATTAAAGGAGTTGGAGGGAGATAGGGAACGTGTCATTTTAACTGGTTATGAACAGAGGTATAAACCAGACACTGACTGAAGTCCCAGGCCCTGTGGGAAGTGTGGAGGTTATTTGTGGAGGGAGGAGCTACCCTGGTCTGTGCCAGCTGCGTACCGAAGCTGGATAAGGGGCAGGGCTGTGGTACCTGATGACTTCTGCCGGCTTGCTGGGCTCTGAGCAGCTAGAAACTCCTCACAGGGAACCAGCAGTGTGATTTTTGTCCATGATGATAAATACTGTAGCTCTTAACGTGCCGTGAAGGCTCTGGACCTGTGTAATTATTACTTGCATCGAGGCCGAGCGAAGTAACGAGCAGCACCCGATCTCTGGAGGGAGCAGGGAAGGTGGCCTGAGCTGCTCGACCATGTGCAGGAGGGAGAGGGGCAGGAGTGCTGGGAATGCAGACTGGGCTCTTCTCACTCCTGAGTGGGTTTTGCATGGGTTTAACATCTCTTTGTTCTCCAACCACTCCATACATCCAGCACGTGTTCCTGCATAAGCACGGGCTCGCCCTGCTGAAACAAAGCGCTTCAATAGGTTGGACCTGACCTGAAAGAACCTGCTGGGCTTTGTGATGGACAAGGTGTTTGCTAGATGTAAACTCTCTAGGTAAAGGTGTTGGAATCCTGGAATTCAAACACAGGAGTCTGTAGGCTTGCTGGAGGAATTGCACACTCAGACAGGCTGTTTCAGACTCTCCAACCCTCCATCAGCCTTCAGCCGCAGAGCTGCTCCCAAAGAGCAAGTGGCCAGACAGCACCAGAGGGTGCTGGGGTCCCTTTTTTGGCTGTGGTATTCCCCTGTACTGAGCCTGATGCTTGATTTTATTGTTTAATTTATTTTTTTTAACCCATAAAAGATTACAGAAAAATCTCTCCATCGTTCCAGAGTCTTAAATGCCAACTAGTACTTGGAGAGCAGAGTGATGCTCCTGTTCTGTGCTGAACAGCCACGTAGACTAGAGAAGGGAAGGGTTTGAATTTCTGGACACCAATACAAGTATTTTTCTGAGAGGTTTTTGCACTTCATTCACAGTGAGAAATAGCTGGGTGAGCGTGAGCTCGTAGCAGGGCCTTTGGAGGCTTCCAGTGAAATTTGAAATTCAAAGGGCATTTTTCTAGATCTCTTGGAACACAAATGTTTGGATCCCTTTTTCTGGGAGGATAAAGCCCCTGGCCTGGTTCCACCTCCTCTCTCTTTGGAATAGGAACCTCATCCTGTCCATTTCTAGTGCAGGGATCATCCTTATCTGTTGGCATTGCTTCTGTCCTTCTTGGGAAGTCGGTACTGGTGTCTGGGAGGTCGTGACTGGAGGAGGTTCCTCAGTCATTAGCAGCTTCAGACTAATTGTTCCTTGTCTCTCCATCTTCAGAAGCTGAATGATTCTCCCTCTCCCCCTGCCTTAGATTATTCTCGTGGCGTTGCTGTTCTCCTAGCACTGTTTTACCTAGAGTAACAGACTGTCCTCAGCCTGCAAAGCATTTTAATTCATCTTCTTGAAGGTCTGGGTGACTCTGGGGCTGTAACCTGACTCTTCTGTCTCCAACAGGGCCGGGTGGTTGAGAACATCTCGAAGAGATGTGGGGGTTTCCTGCGGAAGCTGAGCCTGCGCGGCTGCCAGGGAGTGGGAGACAATGCGTTAAGGTAGCACTGGGGCTTCTTGCTGCTCTGGGATGGGGTGGAAACAGAGATTCAGTTTCTCCAGCCACAGGGTATTGGAATCATGTCTCATTTTTAACTTCACACAGTCAGGATTTTCCTCAGTTCCCACTAAAATTCATGCCAGGTGGAAGTGCTGATCGGCGGTGACTTGTGGGCTGCTGCCTTTAGGCTGGGAAATCCCAGGGCAAAATCCAAGGCAACAGAAATGATTTGCTTTATTTATTTACTGATTTACTTTGAGAGACTCTTACAAAACCTCTCTGGCATGCTACAGTTAAAACAAGTGCTGTAAAACACCCCAAAACACATCGTTTCCCTTTCCTTTAACCAAGGACCTTTGCGCAGAACTGCAGAAACATCGAAGTCTTGAACCTCAACGGCTGCACCAAGATCACGGATGCGTGAGTAGAGTTTCTGTTCTGGTTTTCCCCCTCATCCCCCTTCCTGTGTGTGCCACAATGTATCCTCCATCCTTTGGGGATTTTAAGGGGAGACCAGGCTTACATGGAGATGATGTAACGCCTGTCATATGAAATGTCCCCGCCGTGGGATGAGCCTGTCGCATGAGTGTGTCTCCTGTGCTCTCTTCCAGTACGTGTACCAGCCTCAGCAAGTTCTGCTCTAAGCTCAGGCACCTTGACCTGGCTTCCTGCACTTCCATAACCAACCTCTCCCTGAAAGCACTGAGGTAGGAGTCAACCACGTGGATGTTTGCCCATTGATAACCAGTGTCACCCTGCATTGCCCCGAGCATCTTGTGAGCCACAGAGGAGACTGATGTAGGCTGAGGTGTATCTGGGCATTCAGATGTTCCCCAAGAGAGCTCAGCCCATTGCCTCCTGGTTTGCTGAGGCAGAGGAGGACTCAGACTTGGTCAAAGCTGCCCTCGGCCTCATTTGTATCCACCCTGATGCTCATGAGCTGTAGGAAAAGAGTGATACTAGGTTATTCATGGAGGAGGGATCTGGGGAGGGATAAAAGCCTTCCTCTGCCTTCCTCTGCCTCTCTGAAATGCTCCTTTACTGACAGTCAGCTTCATTGGAAGCATAGCCATGTGTACTGAGCAAGTGTTTGCACAGCTCGGAGGTGACACCACCATGTGACTATTTGTCTTTTCAAACTGCTTAGGAGACATAGAACTGCTTAAATCTGCTAAATGGAATTGCCAAGTAATCTAGAAAAGGAAGGGACAGACAGACATTGGTGGGAAGATATTGGGACAGAGAAAAGGAGGCAAAAAAACCCCACTAAAGGTAACAACAGAGGCCAAGCTACTAAAAAATAATAAAATATCCGAGTGATACACCCAGTGGAATAAAAGAAAGCACAGGAAAGCTCTGTCACAGGGAAAAAAATACTGGAGGGTGAATCTAGACACCAGGAGAAAACAGATTTGAAAGAACAAATGATGGATTAAATTACTCTTTTAGCTACACTAAAATAATTGGGGTCTGTCCTTCCCTTCCCTGGAGGGTCTTCATCGTCCTCTCTGATGCCATGAGGTCAGAGTCGTGCTGCAGCTGTCTGAAGTACGTGGTAGCATGTGTGTCTTACTCTTGTGACAGCATCTGCAGGGGGAAGGTTTTGCCTGGACAGTTAGAAGCAGCGTGGGGGACATCACCCTTGGGTCTGGGTTCGGATCTGTCTTCAGATCCAGAAAGTCCCTAAAGAGCATCTCTCCTTGTCTAGGAGCTGGGAGGTGTCCAAAACAGGATAAACTGGTGGCTTTTTACCCTCCTAACAGAAGGTGGGGTGGGGTGTGGGGATCCCAGAAATGGGGTGGGATGAGATGCCGCCTCGGAGCAGGATTTCTTTCCAAAACAAACCCAAGTTTCCACTTGCTTTTCCTTTCACCTCCAAAGTGAGGGCTGCCCACTGCTGGAACAGCTGAATATCTCCTGGTGCGACCAAGTGACCAAGGATGGCATCCAGGCCCTGGTGAGAGGCTGTGGGGGACTCAAAGCCCTGTTCCTGAAGGGCTGCACGCAGGTACGACTCCGTGGAGGGTGCTCAGGTTGGATAATACCAGCTGGCTGATTTCCACTGTAACTCAGAGTACAGGGATGAGGTGTTGTGGGTGTTTCTATTTCCAGAACTGCTACTGAAATTACTCAGAGTCTGTTGGAGGTTAACTGCTTTTATTGAGCTGCTTTAATAGTGTTGACCTTGGGCGAATAGCAGGGCAGTGATCCCCCTGCATCCNACACCATTTAAGCAGTGTTGTTTCCCTCCCTCCACGTGGTTGTAGCAGGGTTTTCAGGAGGGTTTAGCAGCAGGGGGAGTTTGTGCTCTCACTCTGCTTGGCACAGGGGCTCCCAGCAACATCCTTGTGGGGCCCTGCCACCACCACCACCATCATCATCATCATCATTATTATTATTATTGGGTTTGGGGTTTTTAATTAGGACAAGCTCCTTCAGGAAGACTTTGCTATAACTCAGGCAGTGGCCTGGTGCAGAAAGAGGAGATGGTTTATTATCTGACATAACTATTTCTGTGATAAGCTCCTTTAAAGACTCCCAGGTGTGAAGCAGAGCATCCTCTGCACGTCAAGTATCTGGAAACCAGTTCCTAGAGAGGAAGGTGAACTGGGATTTTGGTTCCAAGTGGCTTCTGTGTTTATGTTCAGCTTCACAGGGTTAAGCTCTGTACAGTAAAATCCAGAATGCCAGTCAGGCCAGGTGGTTTCTTGTTGGTGAAGGTAGATAACACCTTAACTCTGTGAAGTTAAACCTCTGTAGAGCTGTGGTGACTGCCCAAAAGTTCATGTGGTGTCACAGGAACAAGCAGTTCACCTCTTTAGAAGACTTCAGACTCTTCTCTAGTGGCATTAAGTATTTATTCTTCTGTGCCCACCTGCTGGCTCCAGACTCCCTGGAGGTGTCCAAGGCCGGGTTGGATGGGCCTGGAGCAGCCTGTGCTGGTGAGAGGTGTCCCTTTTTGTGGTAGGGGTGGGACTGGATGGGCTCTGAGGTCCTTTCCACCCCAAACCATTCAGATTTTTATCTGCAGTGCCTAGAATAACAGCTCTGTGCTGTTTATTTCTCCTGTGCCTGGACACAGAAAGTGCCAGAAGGCTGTTAGGCTGAGCACAGCAGCAATACCCCGGGTAGGCCCAGAAAGCAGTGTGACCCCATGTGTGCACACACAGGCCCAGCCCCAGGGCTACAGTCAGTGTTCTAAACTCACACCACTGCTGGGTTTTGGTTGGGGACACATGGTTGTAGAAGTGACTTGATTCAAGATACAACCATCTCCACCTGTTCTGAGAATTGGGGTCATAGAAACAGCTTGAGTTTCTGGTAATTTATGGAGCCATGAGTAATATTGATGGCAATACATCCTTGTTATCAATTACTTACCATCTGTTCTTAGGGAGTTAGGAATAGCAGGCTTTTTTATCATCAGAAAGCAAAACTTGGGTGTGTTTGTGCTCCTCACATTGAAATAAGACTCTTTTTTTTCTTGGGAGTTCCAGCATAGCAATATAAAGATAGTGGTACTGACAGGCCCTGGCTGAGGCCTTTCCTGGAGTGCTGTAAACACCTTCTGATTTCACTATTGGCTTTGTTAATTCCCTGGATTTTTCCTTAAATCAGTCCCTTGGTGTTGTGTGTCTCAGAACCCTGTTCTAAGGAGGTGGTGAAACGGGTCCTGTCCTTCCTGCTGTGTGTTTTGAGGCTGGGGTGTGTTGCCCTCCTCCCCCATAGTTATCCAAACCCAAGTTGCCCTCTTCTTCTCCAAGCTTTATTTTGGGGCTCACTTTGGGTATTAACAGATCTCTCAATTCTTCTTTTCCAGCTTGAGGACGAAGCTCTGAAATACATTGGTGCCCATTGTCCCGAGCTGGTGACTTTAAACCTTCAGACCTGCTTAGTAAGTGAAATCTCTTCCGATGGCCTGACTCAGCTGTGCCTGGTTGGAAGCCCAAGAAGGAGAAGGCACAGCACCTTGCACCTCCACCTGGCTTCTGATGGTGCTCTTCTTTTGCCTTGTAGCAAATAACAGATGATGGCCTCATCACAATATGCAGAGGGTGCCACAAGTTACAGTCCTTGTGTGCTTCGGGCTGCTCCAACATCACAGATGCCATCCTGAACGCCCTGGGGCAGAACTGCCCCCGGCTTAGGTAAGTCCCACCAGCCCCTTGCACCCTGGAGATGTGGTTGTGTGATAGTTGAGTCATTTCAGGCTCTGGAGATCCAGCTAGAAGTGTATTTTTTTAATCACTGAGCTTTTTCCAGGCATTTGCTTGGGGGGAGTTGTTGTTTTACCCAAACTCCTGCTTTCTAAACTTGGGTGAGTAACCCAGTGGTAAAAGAGCTCCGTGCTGGGTGCTGCCAGGAGTAACCATCTCCCTTTGCACCACTCTGGATTTGCTTGTGTTCTCTCACAGTTGAGGTTGGGTTCCTTCAGCGTTGAGAACTGAAAACACCATTTAAGCAGTGTTGTTTCCCTCCCTCCACGTGGTTGTAGCAGGGTTTTCAGGAGGGTTTAGCAGCAGGGGGAGTTTGTGCTCTCACTCTGCTTGGCACAGGGGCTCCCAGCAACATCCTTGTGGGGCCCTGCCACCACCACCACCACCATCATCATCATCATCATTATTATTATTATTGGGTTTGGGGTTTTTAATTAGGACAAGCTCCTTCAGGAAGACTTTGCTGTAACTCAGAAAGTGTCCTGGTGCAGAAAGAGGAGATGGTTTATTATCTGACATAACTATTTCTGTGATAAGCTCCTTTAAAGACTCCCAGGTATGAAGCAGAGCATCCTCTGCACGTCAAGTATCTGGAAACCAGTTCCTAGAGAGGAAGGTGAACTGGGATTTTGGTTCCAAGTGGCTTCCGTGTTTATGTTCAGCTTCACAGGGTTAAGCTCTGTACAGTAAAATCCAGAATGCCAGTCAGGCCAGGTGGTTTCTTGTTGGTGAAGGTAGATAACACCTTAACTCTGTGAAGTTAAACCTCTGTAGAGCTGTGGTGACTGCCCAAAAGTTCATGTGGTGTCACAGGAACAAGCACTTTGCCTCTTTAGAAGATGGGCATCTCTTCTCTAGTGGCATTAAGTATTTATTCTTCTGTGCCCACCTGCTGGCTCCAGACTCCCTGGAGGTGTCCAAGGCCGGGTTGGATGGGCCTGGAGCTGCCTGTGCTGGTGAGAGGTGTCCCTTTTTGTGGTAGGGGTGGGACTGGATGGGCTCTGAGGTCCTTTCCACCCCAGACCATTCAGATTTTTATCTGCAGTGCCTAGAATAACAGGTCTGTGCTGTTTATTTCTCCTGTGCCTGGACACAGAAAGTGCCAGAAGGTTGTTAGGCTGGGATGCTGTGTATTGCACCCTTTTTCACCATAAGATCTGTATTTTGGGTGGAAACCAGAGGAGATCACTTGGGGAGGTTGTGGAGTGTCCAGCAATGAAGATGTTTAAGAGCACCTTACCCCAGCATTTGTGGGATGAGACCTCCCTGCCCCTTAGTGAGACAGGATGACCCTTGGAGTTCCCTTTTAGCCTGACTCCTGTGACCTGAGGGATAGAGGGTGGCTGCTCTGTGCACATCATCCCCTCACACAACACAGTTTGACCTAAAACCAGGTCAAACTTTTCTGGGTTGCTGGAAGCTTTTAATGAAACTCTCTGAAAAGCAAACTGACTCCAAATCTGACTCCACCACGGTTGTTACACATTCTCTCTCTACAGAATATTAGAAGTTGCAAGGTGTTCTCAGCTAACAGATGTGGGCTTCACCACTCTAGCCAGGGTAAGTGCTCCTTTCTGCTTTCCCATCAAGTCTCTTTGCTCTCTTTTCCTCATAGCTGGGACCAAAACAGGCATATCCTCTCTCTGCAATGCTTTCCACCTTGGTGTTTGAGGAAGCTGAGTTACAAAAACCAGGCTGGCTGTATCTTTGGCATCATCCTGACCCACACATCTGGGAGGACGTGCAGCCAAACTGCCTGTGATGTTAAAAACTTGAGAGAGTTATAAACTTTACTGTTGGGTTTTTTTCTTAGATTAATCTGTGTTTTCTGCAACTGACCCTAAATTTACTTTCTATGAGTAAAATACCTCTCGGTGCCTTTCAATGAGTGAAGCTGCTCAGGTTCCTTTAGTGCAGGAAGCAGGAACCTTTCAGCCATGATGTTTCATGGCAGAAAGACCCTCTGTGGCTTTTTAAAGGACTCTTACTGTCCTTGTGTTGCTATTTACTGCCTGAACTTTGCACTTAGCTTGTGTATTCCATCTTGTCTGTGTTCCTAGAACTGCCACGAGCTAGAAAAAATGGACCTGGAAGAGTGTGTCCAGGTAAGAGGGGTCCCTCTGGGTTGGATTGGGTTGGATTGGGGTTTGGGGTGAGGGTTTAGCATGGGCACAGCAGTCTGAGAACATGGTGAAAAGGGAAATTATCTTGAAACCCTGAGCCAGAAGATGGGATGTATTTGGCTAAGAACAAGCGCTGCTGTGAGTAGCAAAAGGCATCACTAATTAGTGTGTCCTGATGGTTGTGCAATAGGTGTGACCCTGGGCACAAGATAAAGTCGCCAGGGTGAGATCTCAGCACAGAAGGGAAGGTTTGTGCCATGGGTGTTGCCAGAAATAAGGAAACTTACCTCTGTTTTGGGGGAAAAAAACCCACTGGGTACTTGGAACAGTGATGATGTTATAGAGGATGAGGCAGCAACTGGAAATAAACCCAGGGAGCTCCTGTCACCCTTCCACAGAGGCACTGGGATGGGGTGTGACCAGTCTCCTGTCCAGTCTGTATGTGACACATGCTGGTCCGTAGGGTCCCTGTGTAAGCCAGTAGCCATTCCAAGGCATGTTTATGGGGGAAAACAGCTGAATTTACTCATGAAAATCTCCTAACCCAAAGGATGGGTCTGAAATCGATTCAGATACAGCCAGTGGAGGTAACAGGAGTTTACTCCCTGCCCTGAGAACAGCGTGACCCTGGTGTTCCATACTTCCTGGTGTTTACAGGGCAGGGATGCAGGAGATCCCAGGAGGAAATGACAGTAGTCCAGACAGGAACTGATTTAAAGTTAACCCAAAAGGGAAGAAGAAAATCTGGGCTGTGTCCTTGGAGGGACTGCACTGAACAAAGCCCAGGCAGGTCCCTGCTGAATGCTGTGAGGTGATGAGCCATGGAGTCGGGTCCTTTCTTCCCTGAGAAGAAAGAGGAACAATTTGGCACTTGGAAGGGGCTTTGAACACCCTCCTGTGCTTTGAGACATCGTGGTCTTGAAGAGGGCTGCTGGCTTCATCAAACCCCAGACCAGTTTGGATGGGAAGGGCCCTCTGCACACACACCCCCAGTGCCACTCTCTCATAGGCAGGGACACCCCCCACCAGCCCAGGGTACCCCAAGCCCTATCCAACACGGCCTTGAACCCTGCCAGGGATCCAGGGGCAGCCCCGACTTCTCTGGGCACCCTGTGCCAGGGCCTCCCCACCCTTCCCAGGAAGGATTCCTGCCCCCCAGCTCCTCTCCATCTCCCCTCTTTGCTCCTCTTAATTGTGAGCTTACCCTGTTTAAAGTTCAGAAGACCACCCAGAGCTCTGCCATAAGGCTCCTTTAAGGATGTGAGTTGATTTCTGGAAGGGAGTGGAAGAATCCAGACACCCATTCCTCTTGTACCCCTAGGAGATGGATCCCAGAGGGGCTGTGGACACACACTGCCCTGTGTCAGGCCAGAGTTGGGGAGTTTTCTTCCATAGGGGGAGGTGAAAAAGTCCTTGTGCCAAGCACCCAGCATGAGAAGGGCTTGTTCTTTCTTCCAGATAACAGACAGCACGCTAATCCAGCTCTCCATACACTGTCCACGCCTTCAGGTTCTGGTGAGTAGGAGGAATGAGGCTTCCAGCCCTTTCTGTCTGTCAGCAAAGGGGTCCCGAGGTGCCGCCCGCGGGGATTTGTCTCCTTCACTTCACAGAGGCTGGGGAGATGTGGGCCAGAAGCTTGACCCCGAAGAACCTACTGTCCCCCCCCTGCTGCCAGCACTGATCCTACGCCGGGCACCCAGGGCTGCCTCAAAGCGGGTTGGAGGACACTGGATGCTGTACCAGGCTCTGGCTGTCCTCAGCAGAGTCTGTCCTCAAACCAGGCTGCCTGTCCGTCCTCAAACCGGGCTGGCTGACTATCCATCCTCAAACCAGGCTGCCTGTCTGTCTGTCCTGAAACCGGGCTGGCTGACTATCCATCCTCAAACCAGGCTGCCTGTCTGTCTGTCCTCAAACCAGCTGCCTGTCCATCCTCAAACCGGGCTGCCTGCCTGTCCATCCTCAAACCAGGCTGCCTGTCTGTCTGTCCTCAAACCAGCTGCCTGTCCATCCTCAAACC
This sequence comes from Zapornia atra, assembly GCA_013400835.1. Lineage (NCBI taxonomy): Eukaryota > Metazoa > Chordata > Aves > Gruiformes > Rallidae > Zapornia > Zapornia atra. Next base: position 4,668 of record VZTU01034102.1, on the reverse strand, counting down.
AGGCTGCCTGTCTGTCCGTCCTCAAACCGGGCTGCCTATCCGTCCTCAAACTGGGCTGCCTGTCCGTGCTCAAAATGGGCTGGCTGTCAGTCTGCCCTCAAACTGGGCTCTCTGGTGTCTGTCCTCAAACTGGACTGGCTGACTATCCATCCTCAAACTGGGCTGCCTGTCTGTCTGTCCTCAAACCGGGCTGCCTGCCTGTCCGTCCTCAAACTGGGCTGCCTGCCTGTCCGTCCTCAAACTGGGCTGCCTGCCTGTCCGTCCTCAAACTGGGCTGCCTGTCCATCCTCAAAATGGGCTGGCTGTCAGTCTGTCCTCAAACTGGGCTGGCTAACTGTCTGCCCTCAAACTGGGCTCTCTGGTGTCTGTCCTCAAACTGGACTGGCTGGCTGTCCGTCCTCAAACTGGGCTGTCTGTCCTTCTGTGTGAGAGGGGGTGGCTACAGCCCTTCTCCCCAGTACCATGAGCTGGGCAACTGAGGCCCATAAAGCTTCCTGGCTCTGGAAAGCCATGTTCCTCTTGGTCCAAATTTGTGGGAATTAAGCCTGGATCCCTCCTGAGTCCCCCCCCCAGGGTGTTGGCTTCAGTCTGCCAACGGCTGAGGCCACTCAGGGCTGCTTGTGTTTGGGTGCAGAGTCTGTCCCACTGTGAGCTGATCACGGACGATGGGATCCGTCACCTGGGGAACGGCGCCTGCGCCCACGATCGCTTGGAGGTGATCGAGCTGGACAACTGCCCCCTGATCACAGACGCCTCCCTGGAGCACCTGAAGAGCTGCCACAGCTTGGAGAGGATAGAACTGTACGACTGCCAGCAGATCACACGGGCGGGGATCAAGAGACTCAGGGTAAAGACCGAGTAGCACTACAACACAGCGAGAGCCTCGGGGGGCTTCACGTGGGGGCAGGAGGGGAGGCTGAGGCTCTGGATCCTTGCAGTGTGGGGCTTGTTCTTTAATTGAGAACCATTGATTATGAAGTTAATAGCTGTGGGGTTGGATGGGGACAAGCAGTAGCTGGTAGGGAAGAGGGGGGATGGCTGTGCTCACTGAGTGGTAGAACAATGCAGAGGAGACATGGTGTTGTAGTGCTGGTGTGTGACAGCGCTGTCCTGAACCTGGGACCCAGAGCTGGGCCACAGCAGATGTGTAAATAGCTCCTTCTCTCCATGGATTCCATGCTCAGTGTGGGTCATAGTTGACACCTCCCATATGGGTAACTCCAGCTAATCCAGTGATAAAGCTGGGCTGGAGTAGAGGAGGCTGCGTGTCCTTGTGAGCAGGACAGAGCGCTGCTCACACCCGGTGCTCTGCATCCCTGTGGCTGCCCTCCTGACTCTGTTTCCCCTTCTGTAAAAGAGGGGTTGGTTTGCAGAGAGAGCACGCATCCATAGGGGTAGGTAGTGGTCTGTTCCCTGCAGCTCCCACAGGTTCATGGGGAGGAAAGAACCACAGAATCCCAGATGGTGTTGGGTGGGAAGGGCCCTTCCAAGCCCGTCTAGTCCCACCTTGCCATGAGCAGGGACATCTCTACTAGAGCAGGGCACTCAGAGCCCCATCCACCCTGACCTTGAATGTCTCCAGGGTTGAGAGTTAAGGTTAGGTTCCCCCACCTCTCTGGGCACCCTGTTCACTAGAACACCCAAAATTCCAGTGAACAGCTTGCCCAGAGCATCATTCTCCTTGCCACATATCACTCTGATAACAGAAAGACCTCATTAATCCAGAGTTGGTGGAGAAACCACATGGTAAACTGGAAGGGGTTGCCTCTAGTTGTGACATGTATGTGAGGACGGGTGAGCCAGCCTTCTTCCAACCCCCCCTCTTGCTCTCGTGCCACCGCTGCCCCATCCCTTCACCCCTTGTGTTTGTCTTTGCAGACCCATTTACCCAATATCAAAGTCCACGCCTACTTCGCGCCCGTGACTCCCCCTCCGTCGGTGGGGGGCAGCAGACAACGCTTCTGCAGATGTTGCATCATCCTATGACACCAGAAGCCGTCGTCATCCTCCCCAGAAAAGAAACTGAGTATTTAATTACACTTGTAGAGTGACGGTGGACACCCGTGTCTCCAAGGAGAGTGTCACTTGCCAGGGCCAGTGACCAGGGCCACGGGCCCCTGTAGCCACCCATCCACATCCATACACGCGCCCCAGTTGCTCCAGCAATCCAAGGAACTCAAGTGCTGTGGGAGCTGGAGCTGCCTTGGCTTTGTTTCTGTAGGTGGATCCGTGTCATTCTGAACCATCCCTCCTGGGCACGGAGGAGCCTGAGGAGGGGAGGGTTGTTTTTTGGGAACCCAGAGCGAACCCCGGAGCGACCTGTTGCTGCTGTTGAGGTTGGAACAGTGACTGAAACCCTTGGAAACCCTTGGAGATGGGGAGAGGGGGAGAGGAGAGGAACGTGCTTTAACCCTGCAGAAAAGACAACCAAACAAAAAACAAAGAGAAACCTGCAAATCCCCCCCCAAGTTTTGTGTGTGTCTGTCAGGGAGGGAGTGAAGCAGCAGCTGCAGTGAGACAGGCTGGACGTGTGCTTCCTGCTCCCTGCCCAGCACCCTGAGCATCCCCTGAAGGCTCCTCTCTGCTCCACAGCATCCAGCTCAGCAGCTTCCTCCATCCTCCTGACACCCTGTGAGATCCCTACATCGGGCTCAGGTTTTACCCTCCCCACATCCTGCTTTATTTTTCCTTTTTTTTAAGGGATTTTAATCCACTCTGGGGGTCGGTTTGGGGATGATTTTAATTTTTTTCCTCTATTTGAGATTTACCCCACAAAAATTTATGAGTCAATAATTGAAATTTAAAATTATAATAATTATAATTACATTTTACCAATGAAAGCCTGTAACAACCCTTCAGGAAGGTGTGGGAGCAAAAGGTGAGCTGCTCCACAGGCTGGGCTCTCTCTGGGCTGTTTTTAACCAGTGATAGAGTGCCCAAAATTGGGTTTTACCCCTGTGACAACAACATAACTCTTGGTATAGGGGGGAAAAAAAGAGTTCTAGTCCCTGTTCCAGTGGTTGTGAGTTCCCTGCTCCTTCTGTCCTCTTCCTCCTGCACCTGAGGAAGAGCAAAGTCCTGAAGGGAAGTGAGAGGAGGGAGAACAAACACCCTCTGTTCTTGTCTCACACTGCTGAGGTGTTGGGTGGCTTTTCCAGACTTTTCCATCTTCTACAGGTAAGTGTCTTGTCCTGGAGGAGGACTGAAGCTGGGGGTTTTCCATGCTTTGGGCTTTCCTGGCTGATTGCAGCTGGGTTTGGAGGGATTTCAGAGGGATTTCAGGCAGGATCAGCCCAACCACTTCGGAGGAGTGTAGGGTGCCGGCTCCATCACCTCCCATCCCCTCCACGCTGGCCCTTTCCCAGTGCCCCCAGTATGAAATGCCAACGGATGGGGTGGATGCTGAGGGTTTAATGGGACAGAACTTGGTCCAAACCCCAGCAGGTTTGTGAAGGATGAGCCAATGTGATGTAATTCCAGCTCTTCCTGCTGCCTGCACCCTGAGGGGGAACGGGAGCAGCTGGTTCCCCCCACTGATGGGGAAGTGATGACTGAGGAACCCAAGGAAGTGATGACCAAGGAACCCAGTGGGTGAAGAGCAGGGTGCACCACAAGGAACGGTTATTTTAGGGTGATTTTAGGTGATTTTAGGGTCCTGTGGGTTTGTTTTCCCCCACCCTGGGTTTGCTTTGAGGACGCCGTGTCACTTCCCCACCATTCCCGCTGCTGCCTGAATCCCTCCAGGCAGCTGGATCAGGGTCTCTTAGTCCCACTGAAGCCGTACCCCCCTTCACCCACACCCCAAATCTCCCCCACCCCATCAGTATATGCTTAATGAAGCCTTGGGAATGTGTGGGAGCAAATCCAGTATGCTGTGGGTAAAGGATGCTGTCGCTGCCTTCCCCAGGCATCACTTCCAACCTCTCCTATTTATTCAAATCCTCCTGAGCGCTGTGGATTCTCTCTCCCCCCTCCCCCAAAAATGAGTGTGTTCCTACACTGGGTTGGCAGACCTCCTTCCTCTGGTGTTCAGGGTGACAGAAGGGGACAGACACAGGCAGCCCCTGCTCCCTGCCTGGCTCTGGGAGGGACACTGCTTGGCTTATCCTGGGGCAGGGGAGAGCTGAACGGGGTTTGTGAGCCAGGGTGTAGTTGGCTGACTGATTCCTTTGGAACAGAGAGTGGAGTTTTCAAGGGAAAACTCAAGAATACAGAACCCAAAGCGTTACTTTTGGTTTTATTTTGGTTTCCCAACAGGGTGACAGCATTAAGGTAGCTCAAACTACTTGACAGTGTCCTTTTCAGTCAATTATCCGTCTTCAAATGGACTCTTCCTTATGTTTGTATTTATAAATACCAATAAACACCATTTTCCAAGCTGTGTTTTACTAGAGGAATACCTTTGTGGAGCAGAAATCACCCCAAAACCCTCCCTGGGACAGGCTGTGTTTGGGAATGCTGCTTCTGCTCCCCATGCCTGCTCTGGGCTGGGGGGTGGTGGGTCGGGTACTGGCCCCAGGTCTGGCTCTGGGGGGCACCAAGACTGAGGTCCCATCGCTGGGACATGTCTCTGTGCTGCTGGGTTGAGGGGTAAGTGATGGGGAATGGGGAAGGGTGCAGCGAGCCCTGACCCAAACATGCAGCTCTGCCAGGGGGCTGGGGGGGAAA
>VZTU01034101.1:0-10622 GCA_013400835.1 Zapornia atra | reverse complement strand
CAGTTTAGTATCATCTGCAAACTGAGGGAACAAATCCATCTGGGCTGAGGGAGAGAGCACCCATGAAGCTGAGACACTCGTGCCAGGCACAGCCACACTCCCCACCGGCTGTTGGGGGGGGAAAACCGAGCTCAGCAACACCAAAACCTCCCAGGACAGGTGCCAGGAGGGCTCCCCCCATGACAGCTGCCCCATGCACCGTGTCACAGCACTCACTCCCAAGCTGCCTGAGAGCCTGTGCTAATTACCCTGTGTTTTAACATCCCTCTGCGCTGCTTTGCCTTCACCACTTGACATTTGGAGCTGTGTAAACACACCAGGCTGCAGCAGCCTTCCTGCTTTTTTCACAGAATCCCAAGGTTGGAAAAGACCTTTGAAGGATCATCAAGTCCAACCAATCCCATCCTAAACTGACCCAGATCCCTAAGTAACTCATCTATCCCTTTTTAAAACACCCCCAGGGGTGGGGACTCAGCCCCCTCCCTGGGCAGCCTGTGCCACAGCCCCACAGCTCTGCCAGGGAAGAACTTTGCCCTCCCAGCTGAGCTGACCCTGCCCTGGGGCAGCTTGAGCCCATTGCCCCTTGTCCCAGCTCCTGGCCCCTGGCTGAAGAGACCCTGGCCCACCTCTCGGCACCCCCCTGGCAGGGCAGGGGAGGTGGGGAGAAGGTCTCCCCTCAGCCTCCTCTTCTCCAGGCTCAACACCCCCAGCTCCCTCAGCTGCTCCTCAGAGGATTTGCCCTCCAGCCCCTTCCCCAGCCTGGTTGCCCTTCTCTGGACTCGCTCCAGGACCTCCCTGTCCTTCTGATGCTGAGGAGCCCAGAACTGGACCCAGCACTGGAGGTGCAGCCTCCCCAGTGCCCAGCCCAAGGGCACAATCCCCTCCCCAGACCTACTGGCCATACTGGTTTTGACACAAGTCAGGATGCCCTTGGCCTTCCTGGCCATCTGGGCACACTGCTGGCTCATGTTCAGCCTGCAGTCAAACCAACACCCCCAGGTTGCAGGTCCCATCACTGCAGGGTGAGACTGAGTGGGTCTAAAGGTCCCTTCCCACCTAATACATTCTATGATTCTCAGCTCCCCGGGGCAGGAAGGACAGGGAGCTCCTGGAGAGGGGCCAGCAAAGGGCTGTGGGGATGCTGAGGGCACCAGGACATCTCTCTGGCCCAGAGAGGCTGAGGGGGATCTGCTCAGTGCTGAGCAACCCCTGAGGGGTGGGCTCAGGAGGAGGGCTCAGCCTGTGCTCAGGGGGGCCCAGGGACAGGACAAGGGGCTCTGGGCACAGGCGGGAGCAGAGGAAGTTCCCCCTGAGCCTGAGGAGGAGCTTGTGTGCTGGGAGGGTGGCAGAGCCCTGGGCCAGGCTGCCCAGAGAGGTTGGGGAGTCTCCCTCCCTCTCTGGAGACATTCAACCTTTAAAACCCATCTAGTCCAACCTCCTCCTACCATGGGCAGGGACATGTTCAACTAGACCAGGTCTCTCAGTATGCATACCCTACAAGGAATGTCCCCATGGATAAAGCTTCCTTGGATCCCATGGGGAATTCCACCTCCTGCACCCCCCTGGTAAAAGTTCCCAGGGATTCTTCCAGCAAAGTCTCACTCAGCTCCAGGGTGATGGGGTTTCAAACCAAAGGAGTTTAATGTCAGCATCAAAAATCTGCTGGGATGGTCCAGGTCTTGTCTCTGTTGTGGTCTGGGATGGAAAATAGGGCTGGAAGGGTGCTTGGGAAGTCATCCCACTTCACCCCCTTCCCACTGCAGGAGCAGCTTCCCTTCCCTCCATCACTCCCCCTTCCAGCAGAACAGGCTCAGCACCTTCCCACTCCATCTCTTTCCAAGGAGCCCATGACTTCCACACTTCTTCCATCCTCCTCTTCCAAGCCAGGGGGTTCCAACCTTGCTGTCACCCTCTGCAGAAGGATTCCTGCATGGGTTTTGGATCTCCTATAGCAGACAAGGCTTCTCACCAGCTCTTGGACAGCTTTTCCCCCTCCACATGGTCTCAATCCCACTTTGGGATGGTTGCTTACTCCTGATCAGTGCTGGTTTGGCCCATCCTCACGTTCAGCAAGGTGTAGCTGCATCCCTTTCCTGATCTCCAGCAGGACTTGGGAAGGACTTTTTGTCCCTTTGGGAAAACATCCCCCTGTCCTGGGAAGCAAGAGAGGATGGGAATCATGCAGAACGCAGGGGCAGACATGTGGCCAGGTTTAGGTGTCTTTCCAGGTGGTGGGGGACAAAGAGATGTCTTCTGGGTGTGATTTACCTCCTCCTGGAGTGGCTGTTTAAGCCAATTCTGCCCCAAAACGCAGCTCTGATGAGGATGCCCTTGCTGCACGCATTGTGGAGCTGGGGATGGATCCTGCTCCATGCTGGCACAGCACTCCCACCATCCTCACAGCTTGGCTGAGGGTCCCTTTCTACAGGGTGGGGAGGGTCCTGAGCAGCTGGGTCCTCCTCTGCAGAGCCAGCCCTGAGGGTGAGGAGGTGCAGGATGCATCCTCTCTGGAGGGGTTCCTCCAGGATAAGCAAAGACCTCTTTGGGCAGGCAGGACTAGGGGGTGCTGGCAGCTTTCCCCCTCCCTCCCCAAGCAGAAATCTCCCCCTTGGGACACAAAACCACCCACCCCCAGGGAGGGAACCAGCACTGAGCCTCCTCTGCTTCTTATTTATTCCTCCAGCATCCTCCAGTGTGGAGAGAGCAGGAGACAGAGTCTGGCCACGCTCCTGCCATGGATCATTCCTGATGAGCACTTTGCATGCAGGGAGGGCTATAAACTGCTGGAGTGAGCCCTTCCCAGGCTGCCTCCACAGCCAAACAGGCAATAAAGAAGGCACAAGGGTGCGTGTTCCCATAATAAGAGGACAGAGAGCTCCAGCCAGCAGCTCACGCTCCTCTGGCCTCGATCGCTTACGCAGATAACCCGGCGCTGAGCACACCAGCACCATCAGGGAGCAGCTCTGGATCGCCTCTGGATCGCCTCTGCACAGCTAATGGAGTGAAGCTGGAGGAGGGAAGGGGGAGAGGAGAGATTGGGGGGAAGTTCTGTGCAGAGAGAGTGGGGAGGGGCTGGAAGGGGCTGCCCAGAGAGGGGGTGGGTGCCCCGTCCCTGGGGGTGTCCAAGGCCAGGTTGGCTGGGGCCCTGGGCAACCTTGTGTAGCTCCAGGTCTGGAGGTTGGTGGCCCTGCCTGTGGCAGGGGGTTGGGGCTCTGGGACCTTTGGGGTCCCTCCCAGCCCAGCCCAGGCTGGGATTCCGTGGTTCCTCCCCTCTCCTCAGCCAGGAGATGGGCACGAGGGTGGAGAGCTGGGCACATGGGAGGGAAGGAGCTGTGGCTGTTGTGGGTCCCCAACCCAAAGGCCAGGGGGCAGCTCTTGTCCCCCCTCTCCCAGCACCGTGGGGAAACCCACCCCCCAACCCCACCCCTGCTCCTCAGCAGGGTGATGGGATGGGACCCCTGGGCAACCTTGTGTAGCTCCAGGCCTGGAGGTTGGTGGCCCTGCCTGTGGCAGGGGGTTGGAGCTCTGGGACCCTTGGGGTCCCTCCCAACCCAGCCCACGCTGGGGTTCTGTGATTCTATGAAGTGGGTTTTGCACAGAGATGGGGTGGCTGTGGGTTGGTTTGGGGTGGTTTGGAGGTTTGGGGGTTTGGGAGTTTGGAGGTTTGGGGGTTTGGGAATTTGGGGTTTCTTCCCCATGTTGGGTGTCAGAAAACAAACTTTTTGTCATTATGGATCATCTGTTTTATTGCAAGGGCCTTACAGCCCCTGTGGAACACCAGATGAGCCTCGTGGGGCTGGCTGGATGAGTGCACAATAAAACACCTCTCTGGTCCAGACAAGCTCCAGTCTAAACAGGGAAAGGCTGAGGGAGCTGGGGCTGTTCAGCCTGGAGAGGAGAGACTGAGAGGGGATCTGATCAATGGGGATCAATAGCTGAAGGGTGGGACCCAGGGGGCCATGGGCAGCCTCTGCTCAGTGTCTGTGGGGACAGGACAAGGGGCCATGGGCTCAAGTTGGAGCCCAGGGAGTTCCCCCCCAATGTGGGGAAGAACTTCTTCCCAGTGAGGGTGAGGGAGCCCTGGGACAGGCTGCCCAGGGGGTGTGGAGTCTCCTTCTCTGGAGAGATCCCAGCCCCTGTTCTAGGGACCCTGCTTTGGCAGGGGGTTGCCCCCCAGGGGCTCTGGGGGGCCCTTCCCGACCCCTCCAGCTCTGTGATGCTGTGATCCTGTGAGGAGGAGGAGGAGATTGATCCCCTAAACATCCACCTGCCTGCTGCCATAGGCAGGAAAACGTGGCTGTAAGGGTGGGTGCTGAGCTGGGGGGACCCCAACTTTGGGGTCTGAGGTGGGATCTGGGAGAGGACAAGGTGGAGAAGGGGTAGCAGAGGTCAGAGGGAGAGGCAGCTTTCCAGGGGAAAGTGGAGGGGAGGGTTTGCTCTGAGGGGAGCTGGGTCTGGACAAAATCAACCTGGGAAACGCTGAGCTTGATTGAATTAATGGGACACGCTGGAGGGTGGGAAGAGAGAAGTAAACAACTGTGTCATTCATCACTGACAGCTCTGCTGCAGGGGAGCAGAGAGGAACAGGCTGGGCTGGGTGGGAAGGGACCTTAGAGCCCATCTAATCCAACCCCATGCCGTGGGCAAGGATATCATCAACCAGACCAGGCTGCTCAGAGCCCCATCCAACCTGAACGTGGATGTCTCCAGGGATGGGGCATCTCCCACCTCTCCTGGCAACCTACAATTGAAGGGATGAAGTGAATGAAGGGATTCCCTTCCCTTTCTCCCCTTGCTTTCTCCCCATGCCTGGGTGAGGAGCAGGAACCTCTGGGTATGCTCAGATTTTCCAAGACCCACAGTAGAGGCTGTGATGCACCCAGTCCCTGCTGTGCCCTGCAGACCTCTTTGCCATGCAGCCTCACTCAGGGTAGAGGAGCAACATCACCTTCAGCTTCAGCATGAGGGAGCTGGCATCCCCTTCCCTAGAGCTGCAGGAGGGTTCTTAGGTTTAAGGGGTCTCTCTTTGGACACCATGTGTGTTACTGTCCCCATCAGTTGGTGCCTCTTCCCCATCAGAGCTGTGACCATGACCAGGTTCCTGAGACTCAACACTGGGAAGTGTCAGGGGTTGAACTTGTGCTGAGGGATCCCAGCCATAGATACAGACTGGGAGAAGAGCTCCTGGGGAGCAGCCCTGCTGAGAAGGACCTGGGTGTCATGGGGGATGAGAAACTCCCCCTGAGCCAGCAGTGGCTCTGGCAGCTGGGAAGGGCGATGGGATCCTGGGCTCCATCAGCAGAGGGGTGGCAGCAGGGACAGGGAGGGGATTGTCCCTCTCTGCTCTGCCCTGGGGAGGCCCCAGCTGGAGTCCTGTGTCCAGAGCTGGGGCCCAGCACAAGAGAGATGTGGGGCTGTTGGAGAGGGGTCAGAGGAGCCAGGGAGATGCTCAGAGGGCTGGAGAGAGGCTGAGGGAGCTGGGCTGGGTCAGCCTGGAGAAGAGAAGGCTGTGGGGGGACCTCACTGCAGCCTGCCAGTCCCTGAAGGGAGCAGAGGAACAGGAGGGGAATCAGCTTGTTAAAGGGAGCAGAGACTGGCAGGACAAGGGGGATGGAGTGAAGCTGGAGGAGGGAAGGGTTAGAGGAGAGATTGGGGGGAAGTTCTTTGCAGAGAGAGTGGTGAGGGGCTGGAACAGGCTGCCCAGAGAGGGGGTGGGTGCCCCATCCCTGGGGGTGTCCAAGGCCAGGTTGGCGGGGGCCCTGGGCAACCTTGTGTAGCTCCAGGCCTGGAGGTTGGTGGCCCTGCCTGTGGCAGGGGGTTGGAGCTCTGGGACCCTTGGGGGTCCCTCCCAACCCAGACCTGCCTGTCATAGAAGTGATTCCTCCCCCCAAATCCAGTGGTGGAAGCCTCTGAGGTGGTGGCCCTCAAATTTCCACCATAGCAGAGGATCTCAGAGCTCCCTCTCATGTTTTAATGACTGATGGTGTTATACCCTCCAGGCACCACCTTATATAGTCCTCCCTGACACTTTGGATTTTATCCCTACATTATCCTTTTGATGGTTGGTGCTTTTCCAGCAAAGTCAAATTCCTTTGGAAAGTGCCTGGCCCTGGAGTGCTGCACTGGGGTTTTTTGGGTTGTTTTTTCAGCAATTTGGGTTCTCTGAACCCCCACTGGTCCTTGGGGCTTTGCTGGGAGTCTCTGTGGAGCATCCTGGGCTGGGGGAAACCTACTCCCAGCACTACCACCTCCAATCTGCCTGACTTGGCTCCAGTGGTGCTGGCAGAGCAGGGTGCTGGGTTCCTGCTCAGGGTGACCCAGACCACCAGCTCCTCATGGGACAGCCCCCAGCAGATGATCCTGGTGGGATTTCCAGGGGGGGTTCAGCTTGAGGCAGGTCTCACTCCCCATGAAGGGATTTACCCCATGAGCTCCAGCCATCTCAGGCTATTTCAAGTCCATCTTCATGTCCTGCCCTTGGCTTTTGCTGCAGGGGGGATGCTCCAACCCCTTATTTCTAAGCTGGTCCTGCCCTCCTGTCCCTCCCACCCTCCCACCCTATTTGGGATCATGGGGACTGCACCCCTTCCAGCACCCCATGAGCAGCAGAACATGCCAGCCAGGGTGGGAAAGGAAACCCCCTTCCCACTGTGTCATGCTGGGATGGGGGGGTTCTAACCCCAGGTACAGCAGAGCAGTCTCAGCCCACAGATGGTGACGGACCCATGGGGGTCCCTGTCCCCTGGGGCAGTTTGGAACCCCCTTTTCCCTGAGCACCCAGATCCTGGCGAGCACCCTGCATCCAAACCTCACCAGCTCCAAGGGCTGGGAGCTGAAGCAGCTGAAAAACGCAGCTGGGTCCCCCAAACTTCAGCACTTTCCCCTTCTCTGGGCAGGAAGCACCCCATTCTTTCTACATCACCCTTCCCTTGGGAGCAGGGGGGGATGCCCAAGCGCAGGTCCTGCACAGCCAGGCATGGTTCCCATGGGATTGGGTGCCTCAGGCAAGGAAAATCCCTGGTGGCATAGCCCAAAAAGGGGGCAATAAGGGAAACTGAGGCAGAGAAGAAGCGGGTGTCCCTTGTCTTGCCTGCACTGCACATCCCTGCACCGTGGCTGCCAGGGGATGCTGCGGTTCGCAGGGCGCTGGTGCCCTCTAAAGGGATGAAGCGATGGGACAAACCTCTCAGCAGCCTTGTTTCACCCCGGACCTGCTGCCAGACGGATGCCTTCTGCTTTGGAGAGAAGAAATGGATGTTGGAGGGGCGGGAAGGGGTGCACACCTCACCCCAGAAGCCTGCGAGATGCAGGGGATGCCTGGGCACCAGAGCTCCGATGAGCACAAGAAAGTCAGTGGAAGCCCTGAGAGAGGCTTTCAGGGTAGGAACTGGAGGTGGTTCTGACTTGCTTCCTGTCCTAGGGAAGGTTTTAAAACCCCCAAATGGCCCCAGAACAGATGTTTGGCACGGGGATTGTGGTATTTCTCAGCCTCTGTGGTTGTGACCACGGCATGTCACCTGCTGCTGGGGCCAGCCCAGCTGCTGCTGCAGCCCCCAACCCCTGTGGGATGGGGGAAGCACCAGAAACCGGGGCTGTTTGCTCTGTCTGTGCCCTTGGGAAGAGGTAGGGGAGTCAGACCAACCCTCCTGGGGTGATGGAGAGGGGATTTCGTGGGGGTGAGAGCTCCAGGGATGGGGCACCGACTAAGCACTTTAATGGTGTGGCCAGTGGGTCTGGGGAAGGATTGTGCCCCTGGGCTGGGCACTGGGGAGGCTGCAGCTCCAGTGCTGGGGCCAGTTCTGGGCTCCTCAGCATCAGAAGGACATGGGGGTCCTGGAGCGAGTCCAGAGAAGGGCAACCAGGCTGGGGAAGGGGCTGGAGGGCAAATCCTCTGAGGAGCAGCTGAGGGAGCTGGGGGTGTTGAGCCTGGAGAAGAGGAGGCTGAGGGGAGACCTTCTCCCCACCTCCCCTGCCCTGCCAGGAGGGTGCAGAGAGGTGGGCGAGGGTCTCTTCAGCCAGGGGCCAGGAGATGGGCCAAGGGGCAATGGGCTCAAGCTGCCCCAGGGCAGGGTCAGCTCAGCTGGGAGGGCAAAGTTCTTCCCTGGCAGAGCTGTGGGGCTGTGGCACAGGCTGCCCAGGGAGGGGGCTGAGTCCCCAGCCCTGGGGGGGTTTAGCAGAGGGGAGATGAGGTGCTCAGGGATCTGGGTCAGCACAGGACAGGGACAGTTGGACTCCAGGAGCATCAAGGGCTTTTCCAACCCTGGTGATGCTGTGAAACATGCTGCCAATTTGCCCTGAGGTGGCTGCAGAGAGGAAGGCTCAGCAAGGTGATGCCCTCAGCAGCTCCTGTGAAGAGCACTCAGGAATACAGCAAGGACTGTACACACCCTCAGGAGGGGCTGGGTGCTTGTGTGATGGAAACATCTCCACTTCTTCTTGTGTTAAAGACCTATTGGAACAGGGGCACCAGGACTGGAGGTTTGAAATACCCCCTGGGAAAAGCCAAGGTGTTCATGATGCCTTCACCAGGGCACTGGGGAGGTGGAGGGAGAAGGAGCCAGGGGAGTGGGTCAGGTGGCTCTTGCCTCTGTCACACAGCAACTGCCAGCATGGTTAGAAGCCTGGAAACTCACCCTGATGTTCTCAGGAAGGTTTCTTCACTGTGGGACTCTTCAGAATCTGTTTCCTTTCTCTTCCTGGTACCTAAAGCCCCTTTTCCCTGCCCTCAGGTCAGCTCTGCTGAGCACTGGGCCCTTGGTACCCCACCAGTCTGCACTTGAGGATGTGGCAGGCAGTGACAAAGCATGTCCCAAGCTAAAAATAGACCCTGCCTTGGGTATTTATAGTAAAACCACCTCCTCTGCCAGGAAAGCCCTTCCTGAGGAGACAGCAAGGGATAAGTCACCTCCTGGGAATGTGGTTTGGGGAGCCCTGGGCGCCTGGTCTGCAGCCCCCCCTTGTTGCACAGACCAGGGGGGAAAGGGAGATGTTTCCCTGTGATAGGGAACCACCTCGTGTGGTTTGGTGCTTGGACCGTGCCACCCATGGACTAAAGACCAGGGCATTCTCTAGGGGCTGGGGTGGCTGGAAGGATGAGTCCATCTTGGAAGTCTTGGCCAAAGGAAATAGGAGGTTTATCTGCAGCACTGGCTTTGAGGTGTGTGGCAGCTCCAGGGAGCTTCAAGGACAGGGTTATGGAGCTCCTCCAGCACCTGCAAGGAGGGGGCTGGTGGAGCTGGGGGGGCTCAGGATGAAGGTGAGGACCTGCAGAGGGGACTCACAAGAGTGTCCAAAGCAATAAAAAGGCCAAAAAAACCCCCCTCCTGACTTAGCCAAGTCCCCCCTCTGCTCCACAGGCAGGTGGGCAGAGGCTCCTGCAGCATCTCTCCAAGTGCCTAAGAGGAATTTCAGGATCAGATCCAGGACCCAAGAGGGGTGAACTTCCCTGAGACACCTTAGCAGCTGTGTCAATGCCAACACACAAAGCCCTTCCAAAAGCAAAACTGATGGGAATGATGCCACTGGCGTGTTGTGTCTTGCAGTTCAGATAAACAGATGTCTCCTGACGTTTGGTCTTTGCATCACCAGCACAACAGGAGTTGAAAGTTTCATTTCTCTTATCAGGACAAGAATTTATCTCCCAAAACTCTCTTGAGGGTGGAGGGGATGCCAAGAGGGGCTGATCTGGCAGCCTTCCCTCAGCCTGGTGGTCTCCCAGCCCTGGGCACCACCGTGGGGCTGGAGCATTTCCCCTAGGGATGCCTGAAGGATGCAGGGAAGTATCCGACCCATGCTCAGCCAAACCTGGAGCAAGAGGTGGCTCATCCCAGGGCAGGCGGCCAGAGCTTCACTCCTGCAGAGGCAGAGGGACCCATTCGATGCAAAGACCTTGTCTGGAGGGAGCAGACACCCCCTGGGCTGCCCCGAGGGGTCACGGTGCAAAACCAGCACAAAACACTCAGGGTGAAGGGGATGTGGGCTGGTTGGGATGGGGGTGAATAAATCACAGAATCACAAGGTTGGAAAAGACTATTCTCATCCTAAACTAAACCAGATCCCTAAGTACCTCATCTACCCCTTTTTTAAACACCCCCAGGGCTGGGGACTCAGCCCCCTCCCTGGGCAGCCTGTGCCACAGCCCCACAGCTCTGCCAGGGAAGAACTTTGCCCTCCCAGCTGAGCTGACCCTGCCCTGGGGCAGCTTGAGCCCATTGCCCCTTGTCCCATCTCCTGGCCCCTGGCTGAAGAGACCCTCGCCCCCCTCTCTGCACCCTCCTGGCAGGGCAGGGGAGGTGGGGAGAAGGTCTCCCCTCAGCCTCCTCTTCTCCAGGCTCAACACCCCCAGCTCCCTCAGCTGCTCCTCAGAGGATTTGCCCTCCAGCCCCTTCCCCAGCCTGGTTGCCCTTCTCTGGACTCACTCCAGGACCTCCATGTCCTTCTGATGCTGAGGAGCCCAGAACTGGCCCCAGCACTGGAGCTGCAGCCTCCNGCCCTTCTCTGGACTCACTCCAGGACCTCCATGTCCTTCTGATGCTGAGGAGCCCAGAACTGGCCCCAGCACTGGAGCTGCAGCCTCCCCAGTGAACAGCCCAGGGGAACAACCCCTCCCCAGACCTACTGGC
>VZTU01034100.1:70041-85559 GCA_013400835.1 Zapornia atra | reverse complement strand
GGTGAGACACTGGAACTGGTTGCTCAAAGAGGTTGTGGAAACCCCACAAGTGTTTAAGGCCAGGTTGGATAAAGCTTTGGGTACCTTGGTCTAGGGGAGGGTGTCCGTGCCCATGGCAGGGAGGAGGGACTAGGTGGTACTTCCAACCCAAAGNCTAATAGTATTTTTGTTCTGCAATGTCTCCCAGTGTTGTGAAGAATTTGTGCCTCACAATAGGAATCTGGTATATCGCTTGCCGCCTTGGTTTTTTTTTTTTTCTTTTTAAATTTATGGAAGCGGTTTGGATGCTGGACAAAGGCAACTTAACCTTGATGACATCTCCAAGCTGGAAGAACCATCATCCTTGTTAATGTTTTGTTCTACTTGGAGAGCCTCATAACTATAATGCAACCCACATAGGAAGTTGGGGTAGTCACAGAGAAGATATGCCTGCTGCACTGGGCAGGAACTTGACACCATTTCCCTCTCTCCCTTAAATCATTGTGTTCAGCCATTTGGAGAGAGGACAGGGAATTCTCTGCATCATGCATCCTATCTACCTTTTGGGCCTGTCCAAGGGAAGGTGGGGTGTCCCGGTGTCTCTTACACTCCCTGATACTTCTCAACATACCTCTTCCTAGAGCTCTGCCGCTAAGTAGAGTAGTTTCTCTAATGAATCAATACTTCTTCCAACTGAAGACAAAATCATAAACAAAAAAGCAATTTGTGGTGAGTGGAAAGGATGAAGATTCATTGTTATGCAAATAAAATCTGAAATAGAAACTTTACATTATGAACAGAAAACAAAAAGTGTCTTTGTTCTGTGCAGAAGAAATACAGGGTGTCCCCAGATAAAAACCTGGTAACCTTGACATAGAGATACATGCTATGGAGTAGGTCTACACTTCACTTAAGGTTTAGTTATTAACAATTCAGCATGTTTAAGTTTTATCTTTGTAGCAGTTCAGATCAAATGTCAGTACATTGGCATGTAATCTCTTATTAGAAAGTTCCTCCTACATTATGTTCTGCAGACATTATTTCACCTTTATATGTGACTGTACTTCTGAGCTGTTGTTATGCCAAGGAGTATAGATGTGCCTTGAAAAATTTGACAGGAAGTTCGCAAGAAAGAGAAATTTGAAGGAAATTTGAAAAACTGTATGTCATCAAATGTTGTTATAACTTCATGCAACACATACAGACATAGTAATATTTCTGGTTTTGCTAAGGCCTACATACTCATTTCTTCTAGCAAGTATTTCCTCTGGACAATAACCAGTTTTATCTTCAGAAAATAGCATGTTTAACAATGGGAACACAATCTTCCCCAACGTATGGGCATGTGGTCAAAAATGCACTTGTATTTTTAAATCATAAGCCTAATTTAGGTTTCAAAAAGACACTGTCCTGGCATATATATAATGCATATCTATAAAGTTGAAAGTGGTAATTTGCAATACTTTTTTTCAGAATGAACTTTGTTGCACAAATGTTTTATGCTCTGAGAACCCAGTATATCCATGCATTTAACACCCAAGGTAGTAACATAACATTTTTCAGGTGAAAGCTGATAAATTTTGGAGCCTGTGGATGAAGGACCTGTGGACCTCATCCAATAGCTGGAATCCAGTTCTACATTGTCCACAGATAAACCAAGGCCAGAAACAGTTATCTTATAAGGCACAGAGAGGGGAAGTGGGGAAGCGCAATCACAGCTCAGCTGGATTTTTTTTCTGACTCATCACTATGAATTTAATATTCAAATAACTCTTAAAATAGAACAGTACCTGTCAGGTACCATTTCTGAATTGTATTTTAATGGCAGCTGGATATGAATACTATTAAAAAAGGCAGACATGAAGAGTCAACCACAAGAATGTCGTGTAAAAACCAATAACAGAGTCAAGAGGAGAATTCATGGAGACATTTCATGAATATCCTAAAGGTATTTTTATATGTTTCATTAGTCGTATTTTCCATTTTTGGTGGACAATTATTGAAAAATTAGCAGGTTTCTGTCATGTATAGTTGGAGGATTTTGTACCCTGTTTCTTCCAACTCTCAAGATTTTCTAACCCGTAACTTAGTGGTCATCACCAACTAAAATAAATTAATTTATTTAAAGCGTCTTAATGAAGCCATTACTTTTATGTATCTCTAGAGATGGATGAAGAAAGAATTATCGCAATACATGAGGAACAGCTGTAGAGAAGCTATGATTGTTAAATAATATTTTTATAATATGCAGTTAGTCTCTGCATTAAAAATAAAATTACTACTCTAGTTTCTGAGGCATTTTATATCTCTGTGAATGCTTTTAGACCATATCAAACTATCCTTAACTTGTCCTAAAATGCAGACTGTATAATTTCATAATTAACATGTACTAAGGGAATAGATACAGGACAGTTGCATTGTAAATTTTAAATAAAATAATGAAGTGTGATTTTTTATTTATTTTTATTTTTTACACTGTTCCTTCCTAATCCACAGAATTAACAGGGTTTCTGCATGTTTATAAGTAATCAAAACACATTACTTCATAATGCTATTTATTCATCTACCCCAAGCAAGAATTATCAGGACTTAAATATGTATGGGCTTATGTAACTTTCATTTTTTTTTGACTGCAAATTTTCCAAACACTGCTAAGATTTTCATGAAATAAAACAGCTTCCTGGGTTATCCTTTTGTCTTTAATACTCAAAAACAAGGAAAGAAAGAAGAGAAATTTCACTCATTCTAAGCTGTGGTCTACATCTTGCCTTAGTCTTCTGTTGAACCTTTCACCAGAATTCTGGGCCTTCTTTGTGTAGTTCATATGACTAAACAGTGAATAAAAGGAAAGAAGAAAGTTAAACCTGGTTTTTTTCCTCATTTGAAAAGAGTTTAAATACTAGAAAGAGAAACTATTTAATGCACAAGGAGAAATAGGGTGCGGGTATCTAACAAGAAATATCAGGATTAGCAGCAATATTTTCTCAGAGGTAACAGGAACACCCTATTTCTAAGTTACTAAAACCACTAAAAGGAAATCAAAGCAGCATCCTGCATTACCTGGACAGTGCTCTCCCAGATAACTACATTGAAAAGTGTTTCTTTGATTGTTTACATCATGGTCTGTATAAATGGAATTTTCTATTTCTACAACATATTGAAAAATTAACCATTTTTGTGTGGATGGTTCTCACAGGCGGATTCTGATTTCAATGAATGTATTAAAACATTTTAAATTACAGATCAAATCATTGACAGAAAATAATTATAACCTAAGAGATACCTTTGAATGATTCAGCATGCTTATATCTTTCCCACACTTACAATTAATTGTTTAAAAAAGTATCACTTATCCCTTAAATGATGACATTTTAAGCAGTATTGGAAATAGTGTGAAACATACGTCTAGCAATTTGCTTAAATAACAGGATACTTTAGGATTCAGGGTTGTTTCAATACGTTCAGTGACTACACAAATATTTACAAACAATATGCTCTCAAAAATAAACACTATATAAACTTTTTTTTACTTTTTTAAAATCATCTATTCTTAAGAATTTTCTTTCACAAAGATTAAAAGACAAAATGGTTACAAATCATAAATGTTTGGTGAGATTTCAAGGTTTCAATGAATGGAAATGATATGCTGTTAAAACAATAGATTTTAGTAGGTGTTTAAATAAGAACTAATGTCAGCGCTGTTAATAGGAAGAACAGTATCAGTTAATTTTATAATTAATTTTTCGTTGTTTTTTAAAAAAGTTAGACTCAGAGCATGCCTTTGGTCAGTTCAAATCCTTCTTCAGAGCCAACTATTGATCACAATTTATTTGCAAGACCAAACTGGTTTTCAATAGTAAGTAAAGGAAAACATCAGGCAAACACATGCAAGAAAAGGTACCCTTGCAGATGTTCGAGCAGGTGTTTCTTTGGACTGCAGCTGCTTTCTTACTCTAATTTCTAGGACATGAAAACATTTTCCATTTAAAAGCCAGACCTGCATTCAGAAGAATTATCAAAGAAAAAAAAAAAAGTATTTTTATGGGATTAACCTTCTCTTAAGCATCTTGAACTATTACAAGAGACTATATAGATGAAGTTGGATTGGATAGGGTAGTTTCATTTATGTATCAGTGAAAGACAGACACTATGCCTTGACTTCAAATAAACAGGTTTTTGGTTATTTTTTGAGGAATAGTTTGGCTATGCGAGAGGGATACTCCAATGCAGGATTTTCCCTATGTTAAACACATCAGATTATAATTTAATGATTTTTTTTTTTACAATGATCTATCATAAAAATAAAAAAAAAAGTTAGAGTTCTATGGTAACACTCTGTTGTCTTATTCAATAAAAAAAATACTTTTCTTTTAAGGTATGTTATTATGCTACAGGATAATTATTCGTGCATCTTATGTTGATACTGCACAAATGCATAAATGTACAACAGGTGAAACAGATTGTAATTCCTGTGCTCTGGAAAGGAATTCTGTCTTCCCTTCCTCCATAAGTAGAGTATCCATATGGAACTTGGCAGAAGATAGTGCTTTTATTTCTGTCACATGAACTATTAGATTCACACTGCACAGACAGAATTCTGAATCTCTAAAAAGTTTCCTCAGCCCTGGGGAGGCAAGATAGTGTATGTTTCCTCTAGGAAAATATGTTAACACCATTCTTTGATCCTGACTGTCTAAACCAGTCACAGTTTAGCACTTTGATGATAAATTCCACAGGACATAAATTCTTTCTTTTGTCTTTGAAAAAGACTACAAATGTCCTCTGACCTGTGTAGCCAGCACAGTACTGAAAAACAATTAATCAAAATTCATTCCCCATCTTTGCAATGCCCTTTTGTGCAAGTTCAGGAAAAACACAGCTTGCCTTTCCAGTCTACAGATGCTAACAGCATGAAATAGCATATTCAGAATCCTAAACATTATGTGAAAACAATTTATTTAAAAATAACATTAATTATTGTACAAGTTATTTATATTATTCTGTAATATAAAAGATTTTACTGTCCTCTTAGATGTTTATTTCTGTTATAGCTGAATTCCACAGTTTTTGACAAAAATAAAGGTAAATTAAATAAACACATATATGCATGAATTATTCTCAACAAGCACACACACATAGAAACGTTCCTTTCTATCACATAGAACTTTGAAGTAAAGAGATGTTGGGTTGGAGGTTTTTTGTTTGTTTGTTTTGTTTTCCTTTGGAATAGCAAAACTTCTCTAAAGTTACCATATTCCCTGCAAAATATGAGGTTAGAGTCTGACATCTGAAATAGTATTGAAAGACGTTAATTATTCTAACTTTTTTTTCATGTTTCTTGTTCAAGTGTCATTGAGCTGCTCTTCCCAAACACTGAGCCAGTCTAAGCAATCCTTTGCATACATCTATGGCTTTTAGATTATGAATTTTGTCCTGGTTTCAAATGGGATAGCAACATTTTTCTTACTAGCAGCTGTGTTTTGGATTTAGGATTAGAATAATGTTGACAACACACTGATGTTTTCAGATGTTGCCATGCAGTCAAAGACTTCAGCTTCTCATACTGCCTTGACAAGCACAAGGCTAGAGGTGGGGGGGAGGAGGGCCTGAGGAGAGAGGAGGGGACACAGCCAGGACAGCTGACCCAAACTGGCCAAATGGATATACTGTAACATATGACATCAAGCTCAATATATAACTGCGGTGTTGGACAGAAGGCAGCATGGTTCAGGTACTAGCTGAGCATCAGCTTCAGGTGGTGGGCCATTGTACTGTGCATCACTTGTTTTCTATACTACTGATACTGTTATTATTTTTATAATTTTTATTATTGCTGTTATTAGGATTATTTTGTCCCTCTTCCTTTTCTATCTTATTAAAATGTCTTTATATCAACCTATGAGTTTTACTTTTTTTTTTTTTTTTTCTTTATGATTCTCTCCCTTATCCTGCTGCAGGGGCAGTGTGATAGGGATTGAGTGAGCAGCTGTTGGGTGCTTAGTTGCTGACTGGGGTTAAAGTATGACAATTTCTACATGATATAACCATGTAAAACCATAACCAAAAACACTTAGGAACGTGGAAGAAAATCTAGTTTAATTATGCTACTGACAGGGTTTTACTCGGTATTTGTGTTTACAAGCCACTTGTCTGTTCTTTTATCCTTTTTATTTTTTTTTCTTTCACCGAAAGGAAAGATTCTGGCTTCAAAAAGTTTTCCTTCAGCTCACACTGATGACAACTATTTCAGAAAAGTACAATTTTTAAAAATGTGTGAAGAATAATAGATTTATAGGGGCTCTTATGCATTGATACACTAAACTTCTACTTGGAAACTAATAAAACATCTAGATTGCATTCCTGCTATGGAAGCCTCACTATTGAAGCTGTACATATCTAGCAAAAAGTGCTAAAGTGTTAAAATACAGTTCATTATAGTTAATTGAAAGATGGCAATGGTCCTTTCAGCTACAGTCGAACAAAAGAGGTCTGGTTCATATGCATTGTGAGACTGTTTAGCTGCTCAAATGCCTCCTAAAAGATACTTTCTACTATAGCAGGAAGCAATCTCTTGGGCAAACTCAAGCAAATTCAGAGTTGGGGGTGGAGGGCTGGGGGCACACATGGGTCAAGAGCTATTATTAACAGCTGTATGAATTATTCCTCTTTCAGGAATGAAAAGAGTTCTAGCTATATGGATGTGGGCTGCCTTATAGCTTCTGTCTTCAGGGCCAAAGAATACAGAATTGTCCCTATTGATGTAGACATTTATTGTATCTAAAACATTTTGATAAGTTGCCTGCAGAATGCATTTGGAGAATATAATTTCTTGAATATGACCAGCCCTCCACTCTCATTCCATATCCTTTTTTTTAAAATTATTACTACTAGTTTGGTTGGTTGGTTTGTTTTATGGTTACTTTACAGTTTTTTCTTTTGCATTTTTACATGAGCTTGGTCTCTCCTTCCTTCAAACCAAATGATATCTTGCTTCTGAAGAGACTGCATTTCCTACTTTTTCTGGTCTTAAGGGCGAAGATGTTTTGGGTTCTCTAAAGTTATATCCCAATTAACCCTGAGTTTCAAACCCCTTTGATCCAAGTGCTGGCATAAAGCACTAGCAGTAACAAAATCTTTTATAACATTTTCTACTTTATCAACTTTACATTTAAGGTTTTTACAACCAGATTTTAATGTTTTATGTTACTTTACATTAAGGTCTGGAGGACTAGGCTTCTACTTTTTTCCTTCCCTTCTTGGGGAGACTATAGAGAAAATCCTTATTGTCTGTGCTCAAGGCCCTCAAAATGTATTTACTGGGGACCAAGTTAACCTACTGTGCCATTATGTCTTCACAGGCTAACTTTAAACATTGCTGAAATCAATGAAGATAGTAGGGAGACGAGACCAGCATCTGGTGAAGTTCATAACCTGTTTGCTTGCAGAGAGGAGAAGAATATGGATCACATCAAATATATTTGAGCAGTTACAGAATCCAATTTCTTCCTTAGACTGCTTTCAAACATGACTCTGTTTCCTGGTGCCAGACTCTTTTTTATTTGATGGTTATCTCTACATGTTTCTAAATCTGAGAGCATTTAGTGAAGGCGTTGATATAATATTTGTTTGTAGAAAATTTTTCTTTTCAAAACTGACTCATAAAAACTCAATGAATAGAATAATTGAGTAGTCCCTTTAATGGAGGTGGGGTATGTAAATCAATGGACAAGTATTAGGGAAAAAGCCTGTAATTTCACAAATCTGATGTAGGCTAGGTCAAGTTCCATTTGTCCTGCTAGCAGAAAAGTCAATGTCCCTTAAAGGCACAGAGTGACAGTAGAGAATAATTTGAGTAAGTTTTTTATAGTATTTATTTTTTTCAAGATCTAAGATAGAATTTGCCATAAAAAAAAAAAATCATTAAAAAAAAAAGCCAAACCAAAACAACCCTCTAGAATTACACAATCACAGACTGGTTTGGGTTGGAAGGGACCTTAAAGATCATGTAGTTAAAACCCCTCTACCATGGGCAGGGACACCCTCTGCTAGACCAGGTTGCCCAAAGCCCCATCCAACCTGGCCTTCAACACTGCCAGGGAGGGGGCAGCCACCGCTTCTCTGGGGACCTATTCCAGTGCCCCATCAGTAAAGAATTTCCTCTTACTATGTAATATAAATCTACCCTCTTTCAGTCTAAACCCAGGAACCCTTGTCCTATCACTACAGTCCTTGATAAAGAGTCCCTCTCAATCATTCCTGTAGGTCCCTCCACGTACTAGCAGGCTGCAATAAGGACCCCTGGAGCCTTCTTCAGGCTGAACAAGCCCAACTCTCTCAGCCTGTCTTCATAGAACTCCACCATCCTGATCATCTTTTTGGTTTTCCTCTGGACTCACTCCCAACAGCTCCATGCCCTTCTTGTGCTGGTGACCCCAGAGCTGTATGCTGTACTTCAGGTGGGGCCTCACGAGAGCAGAGTAGAGGGGCAGAATCACATCCCTTGACCTGCTGGTTTTGACACAGCACAGGACACAGTTGGCTTTCTGGACTGCAAGTGCACATTGCTAGCTCATGCTGAGCTTTGCATTCATCAACACCTCCAAACCCTTCCCCTCAGGACTGCGCTCAATCTCTTCTCTGTTGTCCAGAAATGGGAAGGCCCAGGCTGTGGAGATTTGTTGTTGTACCCAGAGATTAAGACACCAAGAAGCTCAGATGCCACTAACTAAAGGAATTTATTGGTTACTTAACTGCTTAAATGAGAGGGAGATAGTGAACGAAGGGAAGAAAAGAAGAAAAAGATAAGCTAATTTCAATAGCTACCACCACATAGCTGTGGCATCCCACATGTCTGATGTTGTGAGGTCTAGTGGGGTAATGTTCCATTTGATGTTGATCATCTCTGCTCTTTTACTGGGGTGTAAACACTCCTTCCAAGAATCAATTAGCATACTCTAAGAACTGTTTTGCTTAACCTCACCCACCACTTGGCAGTGGTGTGCATGCCCAATACTGTCACTAGGGGTTTTCCAGGATTCTTAGGTGGTGCTCAGGGGTTTCCAGGCCACTCTCTCTTCCAGACCCCGGGTCTGGGTGCATATGCAGGGGTTGGGTTAAATTTCTTAGACTCTGCTCCACATTCAGGTTCATGGGAGGGCAAGAAATGTCTAGTCTTGTGATCTGACTGTTGCTCCATTGCTATGACAGTGGTGTTGGTAGGTGGTGTAATGTTCCAGCAATGTTGAGACAAACATCCAGTGAGACAAACACCCCCTAACACAGTCTCAACACTGTCTCTTCTATCTGCACTGCCTGTACTTGCACTTGGGATTGTGTTCACACATGTGCAGGACCTTGCACTTGGCCTTGTTGAAAGTCATGCTGTTATAAACTTGTTGATGGTATACTCAATCTCACTGTCCATGTCTCTGACAAATACATTAAACAGAGCCAATCCCATGACTGACCCCTAAGGAAAATTACTTTTCACTGGTATCCATTTGGACATTTAGCCATTGATTGTATCTCTTTGAGTGCAACCATCCATCTAATTACTTCTCCATTGAGTGGCCCACCCATCAAATCCATGTCTCTCCAATTTAGAGACAAGGATATTGTGTGGGACAGTGTCAAATGCTTTCCACAAGTCCTGGTAGATGATCTGTCACTCCTCTCTTATCCACCAGAATGCCACCAAATTTTTCAGGCATGATTTGTCCTTTGTGAAGCCATGTTGGCTGTCACCAATCACATCCTCATTTTGCATGTGCTTGAACATAATTTCCATGAAGATCTGCTTCATGATCTTGCTGGGCACAGAGGTGAGACTGACAAGTCTGTAGTTCCCCTGCGGATAGCATTTCCTTTTCTCCAGTCTTCTCTGGTCTGCCACAACTTCTAAAATATTATGGGGAGTGGCTTAGCCACTTCATCTGCCAGTTCACTCAGGAACTGCATATGCATCTCATCAGATCCCATGGACTTGTGCACCTTCAGTTTCCTTGGATGTTCTCTTACAGTAGGCAGGTCTTTATTCTCCTAGTCCCTGCCTTTCCTTCTCTGTACTGGACAGTAAGACTAGACCCCTTACTAGTGAAGACAAAGGCAAAAAAATTGGTTGAGTACCTCAGCCTTCATATCCCAAGTATCCAAGCCTACCATTTCAGTTCAGAGGGGACCCACATTTTTACTTGTCTTGCTTTTATCACTAACACAGAAACTTTTAGTGTCGCCCTTGATGTCCCTGGCCAAATTTCATTCTATCAGTGCTTTAGCTATCCTAACCTGATCCCTTGTTGCTTAGACAGTTTTTCTGTATTCCTTCCAAGATAAATGTCATGGTTTCCACCCTCTGTAAGCTTCCTTTTTGGTTTTGTGTTTGCCTAAAGAGCTCCTTGTTCATCCATGCAGGCCTATGGCCGTTTCTGCCTGACTTCCTCTCTGTTGGGATGCATCACTCCTATATTGTACGCGATCCTTCATACTAGCCAGCTATCTTGGACCCCTCTTCCTTCAAGGGCTTTGTCTCATGGTACTGGATAAAGATTACTCTATCTTCTTTTGAAAATCTACTAGAAAATTAGATATGAGCTGACAAAGTACATCTTCTATGGATAGTATATCTATGTGAGTCAAAGTGGTGCATCTATGAACAATATCAACCAAGACGATTATGTATTTTCTAACTTTATATTATATATTTACTATTTGTGTTTGTGTATATAATGTCTGAGTGTATACCCAGACATAGGTGAATGACTGACTCTTTGTTATGGATTTCTCCATCTTTAACTAGATGCCAATAAGAAATTGTCATTAGCTATAACATATACAATGAAAAATTACTGTGGAATTTCCTTTAAAGAAAGTCGTGGGATGAAGAAAATGTATGACTCTTAGTCATACAAAGCTTCCTGCAGATAGGTGTTAGGATTTATTTTTGGCATCTCAGTCATATAGGACTCTGCACAAATTCATAGTAGAGTCTTTTTTCATAATATAATTGGCAAAAAATAATTTCTGAGTGCAGTGAGGAGCCAACATAAACCAGTCTCCCATACAGAAACCATGGTGTTTGTTGAAGAAATAGGAAATGGATACATTCTTAAGACTTGGTGCTTCTATCGGCACTCATTTTCATTTTATTCTTGCTGTCTAGAGAGAAAGGAGAGTGAAAGTACTTTATTTCTCAGTGTAGCTAATGAAGGTGCTGATGGAAAAAATAGCCACAAACGGCTGATGCTCTCATTCATACACTCATGCATGAGCAGGAGCAAGTGCATGGACAGAGTAGGTAAATGCACTAACTAGATCACACCCAGTTCTGAAATGGGAAAAGAGGACTTACCCTCATCCCACATCAGGCACCAAAGATAGTTGATGATCTGTTTTCCACAATACACTATCTAGCTTAAACAAATATTTACTTTTGTCCTTTCCTTTCTTCATTTCTTGTCCTTCTCTATCTCCCTTTTATTTCCCCCATTTCCCAACTATCACAAGGTGAAAGTAGGTAGTTGAAGGAAAAAATATGTCATCTAATCCCATCCATGGTCACATACCAAGGGCAAGCAAGTTGTAATATTCAGGTGTGCTGTTCAGTTAGGTCTTTGATTTTGAGGCAAAACAAATATGGAATTCATGTCTCTCAAAGTGTATAAAATTATGCAATTAATGGAGGAATACTAGGTGAGTAAGAAAACTACTAAATATGTTCAAGGGTCACAAAATCAATGATCCATGAAGGTTCTTTTAGACTGCAGTATTACTGGCCTTTATTTGAAAATATTAAATGGTCACTTCAATCTAGAGTTCTCTTTTCACCCAGGTTGATAATAAGAAGTAAATATGAATGCTTTATACTTCTAATATAAAATTCCACACAAAACTATGACAAAAGTCAATTTTCACAATAATTGATAGTGATTCATTCTGACATTTTAGTAAAAAATGCTGTCAAACACTATAAATTATTTTGAATTCTAAATTCTATCATTGCAGAAAATGAGACGAGTCCTCGATCAAAGAAATACAAAGGAAAATGGTAGGAGAACTGTAAATAACATAATATATTTAAAGGAAAAAGAGTAAAATTAGTACTTTTTATTTTAGTGCATAGAAAATGATACCACCCCTGGTGATACAGAATTAATTCAAAATGCTGTTATACATCTTCTCTAATGATTTTCCAGGAATGAAAATTTGTTTCTTAATAAATACGGTTGTTAATCTGAGTGCCACTTACAGCAGAAGGGAGAGGGGGGATACTTTAGCCATCTGGTTAAAAATAATATAATCAGTAATTTACCACAGCTGTTTATTTTGGTTCTAAACGTTTTGAAAATGTGTAGCACATTTTGTCTCAGACAAAGAATCAGAGTATCAGTTGGTTCAGGAGCCAGTATCCCAGCTCCAACGTGAACTTGCTACCCCACCCTGGGACGATACATCCATTTTCTCCACTGGGGTGTTAACAGAGAGTCTTTCAGGGTGTGTTTATACTGTGAAACCTCATTCTGTGTTAGTGATATCCCGCCTAGTCCTGGGTTGTTGGGTACAGGTGTACTGAATAATTCAGGGTCACATGGTGATATTAGTCTGAATATCACTTTATCTTGGTTAAATTTGTCTCCTGTTCCCTCATCTTGTAAGAGAAGAGCCACACAAATACTATATTTAGCAAGACAGAAATGCTCATTCTTGAAAAATCACAACGGAATGTGACATTTTGAATGAAGTTCTAGCCTCAAAAAAGGGTGGTATCAATTTCCATGTATTAAAAGAAATCGCATACACTACACAGCTGTTGTACCTGATCCTTACAAGTAGTGAAGCTAATTAGCCTTGGCACAGCAACACATTGACATTGTTACATTGCTTGGGTTGTGTCAGAGTAGCTCAGGTATCTCCACAAAACTGCACAGTTCAATGCAGGAATCAAATTCTCACTTCCCGTACACCACTGCTTAGATAATACCAATTTTGAAATGAAATAATGTCACTAATTAAAGAAGCATTTTTAGCAGAAAGGAAAAGGCATGCAGGCAGATTACAGTTGAGTAGAGAGGAGAAAAAAATGATGAGGACACAAATATAAGTAGTAAAATGTGAAAAAGCCTGTACCAAAATCATGCCTATTATTTTATATTTTCATCCTGTAATATAACTCAATATAATAATTTAAACCAGAAAACATAAAATTTCAGGTAATATAGTAAATATGGCAGCTACCATGAGGGTAAGCAGCATTCCAGATGGCAGAGACAAAGAAAGACTCACAATTTAAATATCACTTCTAATTAAACAAATATTTTTAATCTTCTGAAACATTATGAGAAATTTCTTTTTCTCACTCAGAATTCACATGTTTCCTGGAACCATGGTCTCAGTATAGAACAGGTAATGAGAGAAAACCATACACAGGTATGACAACTTTTTGCAATAAATCATTTACATCACATACATATGTATGTTACACATTTGGTTCAGCTCCACCTATTTTATGTCCACACAAAAACTAGATATTGTTACAATTACACTATCCCTGACGTTTATATTACTACTAATGTTGTAACTGGACTATGTAGCCTAGACACGATGTGAACATGGTTCCTTAAGTTCCAAGAGAACACAGGTATGTCAATACTAAGACTGAAACATGAGATTTTATTCTTCTCACCCCAAAACGAGCAATGCAATTTTTTTTTTTCCTAGTATCCTATGTGGATTTCAGTGGCATGCAGAAAACATTCAAACTGGGAACAGTTACTCATTTAATATTTCCCTAGGATTTCATCAAATCCAACTGGCCGCACGCTGTCTGGATCCAACCCATAAGATGACTATGCCTAATTTGTCTCAAAAGGCTAATAAAGCAGCTGTCAAGGTAACCTGCATAAAGACTTCTTGCTTTTAAAGACTCCTGTGGATGGGCTGGTACCAACAGCTGCAAGTTGCCATGGGCAAGTAATCTGATTCCACGTTTGGGATTTGGCCCCATGTCAGACCACCAATAAAATGATTCCTGGGTGGATAAAGAGCTCAGCAGAGCTCGCCTGGCACAAAAACAAAATAGAAGTGGCAGCAGCGGATGTGATACTGAACACTTCACTCCCACTCGCAAGCAGGGTTTACTGCTATTGCTGTGCTGGATAGTGGTGCTTGATTCCCCCCATGTAGCCAGGGAAAAGCCTTTTTATAATTCTGTGGCTATATATACTATTAGAGCCGGTCTCTAGAAACTTGCAAATGTCAGCTTCTGATTTTTAACATGGTAACATGGAAGAAAAAAAAAAAAATCAAGGATTTTCAGTGGAGCACTGAGATTCCTTCCTGTCTTTTTATCTTAATCTTCTTCCTCTGGGCTTTATTGTTGTGAGAAATTCACTCCTGCATTCTTTCTCAGTGATGTGTCCGGATTCTGGCAACATTATACCTGCCTTTGTGTTACAACCAAAATACATCAAGCCCTTCAGGCAGCTATCAATTGTTATCAGTTTGTGAAAGCAATCAGAAAACCTGGAGTCACAACACTGCAATAATGGGAAGACTTAAGTACGCAAGTAATTCTAATATGACCCACTTTAGTATCTATCAGGAATTACTGATGGAAAGAGGAGGAAAAAATCTAAACCAATTAATATACGATGTTCTTTTAGGAGGAAGACCAGCTGAAATAGCCACCTTGTTGGAGGTATAATATCTCGTTAATCCTGTACCTTTGCACAGAGGGAAGTCATACTTTTGTTGACTTTTTTTTTTCTTTGGTATTTTAACTTCTTCATGTTAAAGCCTTTGACCAAAGTTACTGACACTCAAATACTGCTTCTTCAAAAAATGGATCCATGTCAGAGCAGAGAGGGGGCTTTTATGCTCTCTGTGTGTGTGGTGTGTCTGGCTGTTTGAAAGGCTGTTATCAGCATGTCAGGGTGTGTGGCTTTGGCGTCGTCTGGCTGTGAAGCTTCACAATGCGTCCTATGTAAGAGCTGCAAGGCGATCCCAGGTTAAACCAAGTCCCTCATACCTACCATCAAGGGTGACAGGTAGAGGAGATTTTCAACTAATTCATGACTTTCCGCCTGCAATCCAAACTCAGCCCATAACGTCAAAGCTCCAACTCAGGTTACTCCCCTTTTATCAAGTTTTTGTAAATTGAAAGGTGCTGAAGAATATTTCTAAATTATTTCTTTTGCCCAGGAGCATGACAGAAACCAGAATCATGGATTCCTTAGTGTTAATAAACATTTGGTATGCACTTAAGTTAAACACCTGCTTAAGCATGAGCAAATGTTCTTTTCTTCTTTTCTGAGCCAAAATAAGAAGCAGATAATCTCTCTAAAGCAGTCTAGATGTTTAATACTTTCATAGTAACATTTATTTATGTACTTTGAAGTGCATTTTGTGGAAGCAAAGTGCAAGGTGGAGTTCTTGTTGCCTCTCCTCTTGTGTGGCCTTGTAATTTCTCTCATCTTGTGATCAGATTTTTTCAAATCTTTTGCCAATTGGTCAGACTGTCATGCTTGCCCCCCACAGTCCCCTCC
>VZTU01034100.1:53667-69824 GCA_013400835.1 Zapornia atra | reverse complement strand
TATTATTCCTCCCAGATGAAAAATCTGGGGAAAATATGTTGTATCTATATATAAATACAGTATAGAAATACACACACATATAATATATATATAAATTTCATACATCATAATCTTTGATTAAGGCAAATTCTGGCCAAAGTGGAGCCAACAGCAAGCCTCCAGAATTTTCAGTGAGACCAGATTTTCCTACTTTTGTTGGCAGCTGGACATTTTGATTTGTAACTCTGACACCTCATGAGGATGTATACCTCTAAATGAAACAATAGTCTAACTCAACTCCCATGCCTTTCAAAATGTCAGCATGATTCCTCACAAAGGTTTAAACTACAATGCAGTAAGACTCCTAGAAAATACCCAGGCATGGTTCAGGGCAGAAAAGACAGCCTCTTCTGAAGCCATTTTGACCATAAGCATGTAGTCTATGTCATGCCATTTATCTGCTTCTGGGGCAGATAAAATAATGGACATGGTCTATTTTATTTCCCTCTTTATATCTTTTCCATAGAGGACCATTTATTTAAATAAAAGCTATGATATATTCATTTTCTGATTTGTAAAGAATTTTGTGGGGTTTTAATGTTTAGCTTGCCCCAAAAAATAAAGTCTATCCAATCACTTGTCATTTTAAGTCTCACAAAGACCTTGAACAAAAATTCTGTTTTTCTCTATCAGTTAAAAATCCCACCCTAGATAACACAATATTCATATTTCTGACTAAGACTTAGTATCCATGACAAATACTTGACCATATAACTCACAAAAACTATATTTGTATCCCCAAATTTTAAATGTACAGTGATGTAATGACATATGCAGTCAGAAAACTTCCTGGTCTTATGTATTGCTTTAATTTTTATTTTTTTAATTTTTAATTGAATATTTTATTGATGTGAAACAAATAAAAAACTGTGCAAACCTCATATTCTCTGTGCACATCACAAATCCTTTTCTTATGTATGGCTTTATACAGTTTGCACTAGTTTAAAATTTTGTCCACCATAAATTAGGCCAAGGAAGCACATAGACCTGGTCGGTAGCAAATGGATCATCCGTTTGCTGTACCTGTGAACAACTGCTAACAAGTGCTAATTCATAGCTCTGACAGTGATCATTTCAAGACATCTGTGGGCAATATCATGAGTAGCAGACAGAGCGAAATACCTTTTTTTATTAAAGGCTCCTAGTTTGACCTTCAGGCCCTTTGCTTGATAAAAAGTAGTAAAATTTGTTAGATTCTGATATGGCTAAAATGTTGGTATTAGATCAAATAATTTGAACTGAAAAAAACCTGCCCTATTTATTACCTGTTTCGTCACCCTGACATTTCTCCTTATGCATCTTACTCTCGCTTACAGATAACTTAATCCTCAGAAATGAACATAGACTTAACCTTAAACTATGCAAATAAAACCACAATTTATTTAACTTAGTATAGCTATGATATATGCATATATACATACATTTATGCATGCACACAATTTATTTTTTCACTCTAAAATTCTAATACAGTAAGTGTTCTGCCCTTGCATTAGTATGCATTCAGTATATCTCACAGCTGCTCTACACTTAAAATTTGGCTCAGTGTGTGAAGAATATTTTAGGCAAACATGGAGGAACAAAGATAGAAATATTTATAATATTGTAGTTTATTATCCAAACAAAATGTCCTCTGATTTAAGACCCATAAAATGTTAAACAAATTCAATTAAAAGGTTATTAAAAGTTAACAGAAGACATTTACCAAATGGATTGAGCCAACAAAGAGATGTGACCCTCTGTGATACTGCATAAATTTGTCAGTACATTTCTCATCTTAGTCTAGAGAAAATGTAGGAAGGGAAAAGAAACTCTAAATTTAGTATTTGTAATCAGGACTAAATCAGTAAAACAGTTAGAGAGCTCTAAATTACTTAACAGTGCTCAGGAAAAAGATGTTAGAGCTACTGTGGAGTCTCTAAATATGTCAGCTCCTTGCTTAAAGCAGTAAAAAGGGAAGATGTTAGAATGGTTAGGAAAAACACTGGAGGTAAAACAAAAATATCGGGAAACTATGGCTAACTATGGTGTTACTTGCTTCTGTCTTGAATCCTGTTTATAGTTCTGATCAGCTTCTCTCTAACAGGGTATCTTAGAACTAGAAAAATTCAGAGAGTATTACGATGAGGACGATCAAAGATGGGATATGAAAGATGAACATAAAATCATTAAATTTTCAATAGGTTGTATATTTGCTCACAACTTCTGACAACAAAGGACCAAAAAAGAAGCAAAATAAAATATTCAAGCCCTATGTTTGCCACACGCATAATAATATCCTTTTTCATCCCATGTGCAGTTGTGGAACTCGACTCTGGCTGACAACAGAGAAGCACAACTGCCTAAGTAGGATACAATCCTCGCTCTCAGGAAACCTGTATTGAGGATTGATGCAAGTGACAAAACTCTTCCTAGGAATTTTCCCTGTCTACTTGTCCTCTGCTTACATTCTTTAAAAGTTTACCAGTGGACATATTAGACACAGACACTATGGCAAAATAATCCCTTACCTAAATCCAAATAGCTGTTTTTTCATGTTAACTTCAACAACACAAAAATACACATTAATGGCTTTTGAAAATAACCGTTTCAGAAAGCACCACTATCTTTTTGGTACATATCATGTGCGTGATTTTCCCATATAAACTATTACTTGAATTAGAGTAAACAGTCATATAACTTTTTGTAAGACCAGCAAACACTGGCACAGGTTGTCCAGAGAAGCTGTGGCTGCCCCCTCCCTGGCAGTGTTCAAGGCCAGGTTGGATGGGGCTTTGGGAAGCCTGATCTAGTGGAGGGTGTCCCTACCCAGGGCAGAGGGGGTGGAACTAGGTGGTCTCTAAGGTCCCTTGCAACCCAAGCCAGTCTGTGATTCTATGAAACACCCTGTTAGACTGCACGTGGAATGGCACACCTAAAGAAATTAACTAAATCTAACATTCAGAGTCCAACAACTGCTATCTGTATCTAAAAAACAGTAATTCAAATTCAAATAATTTGTATTTAAAGGAGATTAAGGCAATATTTCAGAGCAAACAGTTATTCCAGAACTTTTTGCTGGCATTTTATTACTATCACTATTTTATTTTATTTTATTTTATTTGAGTTTCTCTACTAAAAACTGTAAAATATAGAATTGCTTAAATAAATGTATATCAAGATTGAATCCAAGAAAGATTAAAACTGGCTATTTCTTTTAGAATCTCTGTGCAAAAATTTCTAAAACTTTCTAAAAGAAATATTTGTCATCAAATGAATAGTACATGACATCTGAAGTTAAAAGAAAAATGAACACTAATAACATGCATGTGGAATTAATTAAAACACAAATTATTATCAGGAATGGAACAACAAGAAAAGCCTTACTTCTCATTTCATGCAACTTAACCTTTTTCCAGTGTTATTGGAAGACAATAATGTAACAATGAAGAAGAAATTTTTAGATATGTGGTATTTTAATTATGCCTGGAAAGGAGTTCTGTGAAAAAGAAAATACTATCATTTGTGTTGTTTAGTGTTATCAAAGTGATGACATTTTCATGAATGCAAAGAAATATCTCAAGAATTCCAGTGGAAACATATACTAGGAAAATAATAGAATTAGCTACCATAAACTAAGCATGAGGTATGGATGAAGACTGTGAAAAATACATCCTTTTGGTCTCCACTGTGAAATCACAGACCTCAGGTTATATGAACAATGTCTTTTATTAAGAATGGATCTAATAATATGAAGTAACTAAGGAGAAGACTAAAGTTCCATCAGCATTTGTCTATGATTTTGAGATATTTCTGTTGCCTTTCACCTTAAATAAGCTATTATTTTAACATCACCTGCACTTCATTATATATAACCATGTCTGGCATTTCCAAATAGCAGCAAATTTCTCTGTGGTTCCATTATGTATCCAATTTTCTGCACCTTATATAGCTTAAAAGCCATTTTAAATCATATTGAGCAGCAACCTTACAAGTGTATTTTAGAGACTAACATCCTGGACCACAGCATGGGATCCTAGGGTCTGTCATAACATAAACACTACTGATCATAAATGCACATCTGAAAATATGGACAAGCATTCATTCAGATTGAGCCTTCTATATCCATTTTCACATACCGGTGCTTGCAGTATTATTCTACTGATTGGCATGTCTGCTCTGGCCAATCATCACTTTGCCACACCAGCTTGTGAAGAAAGGAACTATGTCATGAAATTATTACCACATTTTTATCATCAGGAGATGCTGTTCAACTTAGCTCTTTCTTTCTTACCCTGTAAACAACCTCTTAGTCTTCAGAAAATAATCCTTTGTTTATTTAAACAAGGGAGTGTTATTTGACCAACATTTTAGGTGAAGATTCAAACTTATGGCCTGGAATGCTGTCTGTAAGCAAAGAAGGTTTCATTCATCTCTCTTCTCCAGCTAGCACATATATAATTAAAAAAAGACTCAATATTACGAATTACTTCTCTGCAAGAAGGTAACCTGTAGAGCAGAATCTCTGCAGAATGCAGAGAGATTATTCTCATATCTGAAATAGATGAGTAGTGATGGGAGAAGTAAATCAGTAAAAAAAACCAAGCACAGCATGAGTAGGCATTGTAATTTGAAGTTACATGAAATTTGTTTTATTTATATTCCAAATCTGTACAAAATTCCCTGTTGAAACACAGAATTTATTTTTCATTGAAAATTCAAGTATCTCTGAAATGTCCTTTCAGCTGGTATTAAAATAAATAACATCCAAAAACATCCTTTGAAAATTTCTTCCTAGTTTTTTGGTTTGTTTTAAATCAACTTATATCATTACAAAGTAATTTTTTTCAGAAAAAAAATTCACTTTTTTTTTTTTTTTAATGCCTTCAGCTTTACCTTCCTATGACCTAAACCCTTATTTCAGGATTTATTACAATTCTGAAAAACATGAAACTATTTCAATAGGACTCGTGGCAGTAAGGGAATGGAGATTTCTAAAACAAAACCACATAAATTTTACAGGTACCTTTTCCTGAAAATTGGATGGAAATATGCTAAACAGCTAAACAATAAATATCCTAGCTAGGGTTTTCTGCTTTCATGTTATTTATTTTATAAAATCAGTCAAGACAGAAGAATCTGCTCAGACTAGAACTTTCATTGTGGTCTCTGAAAATACCCTGACACTTCAAATATATGAATTACAACAATATTGTGGTAAGATAGGGAGAGGTTTAGACAAATTTATAACTATTTTGCGGGAAGTTTCGATGTCTAACTTCATATTTCTAAAGGTGAGTGACATGATTCATCCCTATTGACTAAATTCAAACAAACAATGAAGAAAACTTCTATATCTATTGAAGGAAAACCAAACAAACCTATGAAGGACAACTGGAAAAAACAAACAAACAAACCAACAAAAAAAAACCCCCCAAAACCCACAACAAAAAAAAAAAACCCACACAAAAAAGCCCTGCCTATTTTTAATCCACCAGCTTTTATTCCAAGAGGGTGCTCACTCTGTCTGACCCTATCTCATGTCAAATTCTTGACATTAACTTGGTATTCTACTGACATTGAATCTTTTCTGATGTTTACAGAATCCAAAATATCCAGTCATAAATTTGGCAACAGAAGCTCCACACCCCCTGCAAACAAAAGACTGATAGCTGAAGGGTCCTGTGGCTGAAGTTGCCAAATATTCATTTTTCAGTGATAGCAAGTTCTAGGTGGCTGTTAAATGGTAAGGATTTTATTTGCCTGAGAGTATATTTAAACAATGAAGAAGAGTTTCCTTGAAGGCAAATTGAACCTACAGCAAACAGGCATCAGTAACCAGCCCCTCCAGTGAAAAAGCTGTCAAAACACCAGTGCCAGACAGATAGGCTTTCAAAAAAATACACCTCAGAAATGTGTTTATAACAGCTTAGAAGCAATATACCCTCACAAACTCACATCCTAACTGCTGAAACAGTATCACATGGGCATGCATATGTATGTAGCAGCTTCGGTAACTGTTGATAGATTGGAAAATACAAATGACTAGAAAGGTAAGAGTAATAAAATCCACATTTTTTCTTTAAATTCTTAATGCCAAACCAGTGTTTTTCTGTTTGGTTTTTTTTTTTTTGTTTTGTAGTAGTTGTGCCTCCTAAACCCCCAACAGTGGATTTAGTGCCTCACTTAAGAAAATAGTAGCATTTAAATATAACTCCAAAATATACATATATATGTATGTACATATAAAGTGAAATATACTAAAAGTTATAACATTTTTTGAAAAGTTGTCACCAGAGAACTTGTAACGCATTTAGCAGGTATATTTTATATATGAATGTATGGTGGAGTGCCAGTAATTTTATAGTCACCTTAAAAATCAGATGTCCACTCTAGAAGTCAATACTTTTATCAGTTTTGTCAATGTCTGATATTTTGTGTACATGCTACTACAGATGAGGTGAGAAAACTTTATCCTAATGTGTGCTGAATCTTTATAGGGTTCTTGTCATGAGCAATGATCTCTGTCCAACTTTAAACAAGAATATACCCCTCTTTGTCTTAGTTATAAACACGCAGTGTCTCTATACTAGCTGGAGCAACTGCCTGCAAGAGGACAAACATTTAGCAAGTCTTTAATTAATCAAACAATAGTGTTGATATGATTTAGCTGTGAGTTACAGGTGGCAGCAAAGATCACATGACTGCAGTCAGTCCTCAGGATGACAGCAAGGGTCCCGTAGACCACAGTTAGGGTGGCTCCCAACTAGGCAGTTAACATTAACATGGGTTTACTTGTATTTAATTGTAATTACCAAAGAAGTCATGTGTTGCTCTTTAAAGGTCAAGCCTGTTTTTCTCTCCTGTTATTGTGCTACTGCTGAATGGCTTTCATCTCTACTATGAAGAAAGAAAAATGAAACAAATATATGTATGTAACTGTAAAAGAAGGTTATCTCTGGCTTTTTTTAAGGTTTTCTAATTTTCTTCCTTGGAGAGACCTGTTTATCTGGAACCATAAAACTGGAACCAAAAAACAAGTACAAAAGAAGGAAAATGCATGTTTAATTACTCTGAATTAATTCAAACACAGAAAACCAGTAAGAAGTATTTGGGTAAAAGAAACTGCAGATATTCATATGCCCTCCATTTCTTTCTGCTGTCTTCTCTTTCAGGGACATTAATTTTAACCTTGTAGTGAACAGTTTGTGCATTTGATGGTAGAAGCCCCTCTCTGATTGCTAAAACAAAGGTAACATTTTTAGGATTTAATAAAAGAAAAAAAAAAAACTTCTAACATTTTATTATTAGCTTTACTCCCACATTTTTAAGCTTTAAACTTCTGTATATCTGGTCTTCAACACAAACATATGAGATATACTTTGTTTTTAAATTTAAATTTTTGTTTTGTTGGTTTTGTTTTTTAAAGCAAACAGTTCAATATGCAAGGGGTTTTACTTATTTGTTTTTCAATGTTAATGGTTCTTATTTAGGGTAACAACTGTTTTCAATGTCATTAATCTAGACTTGAAATTCAAGTCTAAATACCATAGAGAAAGAATCTTGATATACTTTAGGGGCTTTTTTTAATTATTACCAAGGATGAATTAACAGAACCTCTGTTTCTCTCTATCAAGATAGACTAGGTAATTGTGTCACTTAATTCTCCTATCCAGGTTGTTAATAGTTTATAGTCCACTATGTATCCACTGATTCAGTCCACTTGCTCCTGCCAAGCTGCTTGTATTTTCTTCTATACTGTTTTATATCCTTTAGCCTCTTTAGAAACCTCAAAATTATTTATTTTCTTCTCTGTTCCTGTATTTGTGTGTTGTTCTTCGTTTATGTGTTTGATACTTCATGTATTTATTACATTTTTACTTTACAAGCTGCCTTGTCCCCTGTTCCTCACATTTACCTGTCTAACTTTATATGGCCCAGAAGAGGTTACATCCGTACCAAAAAATAAATCAAGTCTCTAGGATGCCTGGACATGCAACTGTTCATACTGCTCACACATTTGCCCATGGTTAGGCATGGTATGGGCTATAGTATGAATCAGAGACCCATTATTCTGAATAGATCAGACCTATTTTAGGAAAGACAGGAGAGAGTTAAACTGTGCGTAGTGTTTCACTAGCTCTGAAGACCAAGGAGCTGGAGAGTGCATTGCAGAACCAGGGTTACTCTGGTGGTTTGACCCTGGCTGGAAGCCAGATGACCACCAAAGTCTCTCTATCACTCCCCTTTTTAGCTGGACATGGGAGAGCATATATATTGAGGTGCCTAGAAGTTGAGATAAGGACAGGGAAAGATCATCCACAATTATCACCATGGGCAAAACAGACTCAGAGCAGAATAAGGAAAGAAAATTAATTTATTACACTACACTACACATGCAGTGACACCAAAGTTGGGTAATGAGAAGTGTGACCAGATCTTAAAGCACCTCTCCCACCCCTCCCTTCTTAGCAGACTTCACTTTACACATGATTTTGCTCTCTTCTTCCCCCGTATTGTGGCACGGGGAGGGGCAATGAATGGGGGAATGGAGGTTTTGGTCAGTTTCTCATGAGTTGTTTTCCTTCTTATTTGGGATGGGGCGAGGGAGGGTGTGCAGGAAAGGAGAGGGCATTCCACACACCCTTCCCCTGCTCCCATGCTCCGTGGGGTCCCACCCACGGGAGACAGTCCTCCACAAACTTCACCAATGTGAGTCCTTTCCCATTGGGCTTCAGCTCTTCACCATCTGCCCAGCATGGGTCACTTCTATGGGGTGCAGTCATAAATCATAGAATGTCTCTCAGGTCCAGATTGCTTCAGCCTGGTCCCCCGTGGAGTCACAAACCCCCTCCCCCAGCAAACCTGCTCTGGCATGGGTCTCTCTCTCATCTCTGTGTCTCTGTCTCTCTTCATGAGCTGCAAGTGCTGGCAGGGGCTTGTTCCAACGTGGGTCACAGTGTCTTCTGTATGTCTCCACCTGCTCCAGTGCGGGGTCTCTCCATGGGCTCCAGGTGGGGTCTCTGCTCCCTGTCCTCTTCCATGGGCTTAGTGGGGTAAACCTGCTCCACTATGGTCTTCTACATGGTCTGCAGGGGCATCTTTCTGGCGCCAGGGGTGTCTCCTCCTCGGCTCCTTCCTTCACTGGCCTTGGTGTTTGCACAGCTTCTTACATCTTCTCACTGCCTTCTCTGGTGGCAAAAAGTAGCTGCTCACATTTTTTTTTCTCCTCTGTGTGATTCCTAGAGACACTGTGATTGTCACTAATGGGCTCGGTCTTGGTCAGAGGCTGGCCTGTCCTTCAGCCCAGCTGGTGTTTACTTTGTTGTGCCTAGGGAAAGCTTCTGGCTGCTTCCCCTCCTCTCTCCACGAGAACTTTGCCACATAAAACTACAATTACTTAGGCTGGAGTCACTAACTCCAAGACTTGTCAGTGCCTGATCACAGCCAAGATATTTGTCAGTAATACATAAGCACCACTGTTAGACACACCCTGATATATAGGTGCCACTGAATTAAATTTAGAAATATAGATTATAAAATTAGAACAAGAGTTTGCTAAAATCAGCAAGAAGATTATGCAGTTACTTTTACCTTAGTTCCTGGTGGAAGGTGTTCAAAATGAAGAGTAGTTCTCTATTATGGAAATCATCATGAAAAGGCACTTTTGTACTTACAGTGGAAATTCCCAGACCAGATACAAAAATTAACATTTTCTCTCACTCTTAGAGCTAGTGCTTTTATAGACTCAAACACAGATATCAAAGGAAAAGGGAGGGGAAAAAAACCCCAAAACAAACCAACCCCAAACCAACAAAAAAATCCAACCTGTCAAATTAACAATAAAGTTATAACCAT
This sequence comes from Zapornia atra, assembly GCA_013400835.1. Lineage (NCBI taxonomy): Eukaryota > Metazoa > Chordata > Aves > Gruiformes > Rallidae > Zapornia > Zapornia atra. The sequence goes on along the minus strand of VZTU01034100.1, from coordinate 59,951 downwards.
ATTTTTTATTTAGGAAGACATTTGTAAAGTGCTACAACCCACACTGTTCTAAAGGGTGGTGTCCACTTCCGTATCATAACTTGCAAGATTTTCAACAAAAAGAACCCTCTCTCTGTAATTTCTGAAATATTTTTTCAATTACATTTATTTTAAATAATTCCAGTTTATTAAAGTCAGTACACCAGAATACTGATAACTTTTCATAGATTATTTTTATCACAACAGTTCACTTATTGAAATGATGGAAGACTATATGCACCATATGCAACATAAAACCCCAAAGTTTCCTACTTTACCTTAGCTTACCTTTTATGCCTGCTATTCCATATGAAAATGCTCTAAAAAGACATGTAGTTGGTTAAATAACTATAAAGTTATCATAAAAGATTGAAAATCATGACAGACTTGAAGCGTCCCTGTGTTAAATATGTCTACAGGAAAAGCAAAATCTGTGTGTAATAACTAAGTTTATAGCACATTTCCAGCTTCTGACCATACTGCCATAAACACATAATTTTAAAAAAAAACCCATAATTTAAAAAAAAAAGAAAAAAGTAATTTAGTTTTTAGAGAATGATTTAGCAAAAGATTTTTTCTCTTTTTCTTTACACCAGATCTGTGTGAATGTGTTTTGTGTAAACATACTCCTGTTCAGAAGCACCGGGAGGACTGAATAGTAACACTAACATAAACTATTAAGAAATCTTCCAAAGGGAGGGAATTTACCTTGGTGTGAAACCTGTTGTATGTGACAGGAGAATCAGATCCTTATTGTATCTCTTATGGTAAGTAGCACTTCATTGCTCTAAGTGAAAACTGTAGCTACATAACAGAGTGCATAACTTCATCATTTCTCATTTTGTGAAAACACTAACAGTACACAGACATCAAAAACTAATATAAACTATTAACACAATACTCAAACAAACTGAAGTGACAAGTCCAAATAAAAGTATCTGTGTTGGCTGAGTCCTGGAGTGATGGCTGATTTATCTCACAGAGCACTTAGAAATCAGTGTTTAATTCTTTTTTTCTCAGCTCTAGATCACAGGTCATGTACTTAACTACACAAATCTATTTAAATAAACAATGTGCTTGTGTGACATTACTCACTCTGCATGGCTGCAGTCCAAGTCAAAAGAGGAGGGGGAAAGGACATGGTAAAGGAAGAGCAACACAATTATCTCTGTCAGAAGAAATAAAGGGGGCAGATCTTCAACTGATATATTCCATTGCTGTAATACTTTAATCTGTTAATACTTATTCATGTTGCTGAAAGGTTTGGAACAAAGTAGTTTGGTGAAATTTACAGGGTATCACTGAAGCAAGTTGCATGTCATAATATCTACGTTTCCATAAACACTAGCCCAAGTACTCGGATGTGCAAACTGGTGTATTTTCAGCAAGTCACTTGAATCAGGAAAGGGCATGTCACACCAGTTTAAGATTTTTTTCACACAAAGATATCAATATTGTTTATCATAACCATGTGACCCATGAAAGAACGGGATATGAATTCCATTTGCCTTTTAGTTGCAATTAACGCATAACCAAAAATGTGACATAGTGATGTAGGCATGCTTATTGTACCTACTTCGCATATTCTCCTTTTAACGAAGACTGGCATAAACCCCATACTTAGCCCTCTGAAGTTGATCCAAGGCATAACTATTAGATCACAGTCAGTCCTCCACTTAGAGGCGATGCATGATCAGATGGTTGCACTAACTCTAGCTATTGCCCTTTTATGGCTGGTAGCTTCGAGTGTCCCTGTGGCTAAACCGAGTAAGGTGCCCTTCCAGACTAATGTTCATGCTCAGATTAATAGCCTTTAGATATAGTTAAGGACTGTAGATTTTTAAATTCTGGGTATTTTTCCAGGCACTCTTTCTGATAGCTAGGACAATTGGTTCATCTTTACAAAGATCTGAAGTTTCTCAAAATTGCCTGCCTTCCACCCACAGGATTGTCATCTCCATATTGAGCCCCATCCCTGGAAGTGCTTAGGGCCAGGTTGGATGAGGCTTTGGGCCTGATCTAGTGGAGGGTGTCCCTGCCCATGTCAAGGGGGTTGGAACTAGGTGATCTTTGAGGTCCCTTCCAACCCAAAGCATTCTATGTTTTTGTGATTAAAGTTTTCTGATATTTCAGAGTATTGACCAGACTAATAGGTGTAACTTTGGTTAGTGTATAACATAGGCTCATAGCTTCTTAAAGGTCCTAGCTTTCAAAGTATTCCAGTAGCCTGGAGTACTGTACAGTGTGGAACAGTGAGTATAAGCACATATTTCCTCCAAGTTTTAGGTTATCCGTTTGTGGTTTGGTTTTTTTTTTTCCATTGCATCAGACATGCTTTTCATTTGCACTGTGCAAAACAGTAGAAAGAAAACAGCCATGAGCTTGTATAGTTTTCTCTATGGTTGAGCCTGAAACATGACAAGATATGGGCGATCTGACACTTCCACTTGAATAACAAATATGTTTTTCAACAATTGCTAAGTATCAGATGGTGGGCTGAAAAATTAATTATCATTTCATTATTTATCAAGGATACAGCTTTTTTTCTAGTAAAGAAACTTAACATAATGATTTTTACAAAACATTGCCTTTCCGTCCTGTGTGATGAGACAATGATCTATCTTCATGAGCTATCTGGTAACTAATGATGTAATTGAAAGTTCACAGAAAAGGGGGAAAAAATATATTAAAAGTAATGAAATAATATATATTTTTACAAGTTCTTTCATCTGGTGTGTGTCATGAACTACATTACATCAGTGAGAGGATGCAGGAGTTGAAAAAAATTTTTTTTCATCACTGAAGAAACTAAATGTGTGCCCTGGACACCGAAGTAAATCTTTGGTTGTGTTAAAAGTATTTAGGCAAATATTAATAACCAAGGTAAAAGGGTGTTACTGTAACATCTCATTCAAATGTCACAGATGTAATAACTGTATAGAATTCCATTAACAGTGAGTAAGACTGTGTTACTTTTAACAGAACATCTGTGAGCTTTAGCAAGAATGCTTTCATAATAGTTTCAGGAAAACCTGTCTTAAGTGTTAATAAGATAACAAGTTCAATTGATAAAACCAACCAATTGTATATATACTCATTTTTTGCATGAAACTTTTCAAAGAAAGCATAGTTGAAGTTTACTTTTTAATTAATCAGAAAGATCAATGAAGCTAGTCCTGTGCTTGTCTCAAACTTCTTGCAAATTTGCAATCGCTAAATACAATTTTAGGGATCAAAGATAGCCACTCTTTTTCTCTCATTACTAGGGAATTCTGAGCTGCAAATGGATCCTAAACTACCTCAAAAAGTAATAGTTTTGCTTCTTTGAAATGCATATTGCAGTTTAGGACTGTCCAAAGCTCACACTTAGTAAAAATAAAGGAACAAGAAGATGAAAGGCACTTTAAGGCATGTTAGTTTCATGATCCTGAGACCATTATATGACACATGAACATGGGTATTAGTTGTACGAGGTATCAGAGTTCTGTGAACCGGCCCTTCTTTTAGTCATTCTGTACTCCAGAAATTCCTTTTGCAGCATCAGTTTATTGTTGTTGTGTTGAATTTAGTAAATTAAAAAGAAAAAAAAGTAAAAATCTGGCTTCTTTACGATCCTGATATAAGACTAAAACAAGTGTGAGAAGTTGTGTTTCTTATATGGCACCTCTAAAAATTTCCAGATTTACAGGGCTGAGTATGTGCTTAGTTGTGCTCTCACTTAGGCCAACACCCAAGGGAATACAAGACCTTCCCTCTTGCTTCTCCTCAACAAACATACCCAAGTTTTCATTACAAAGAAACCTCTTGTATGGGTAAATTTAGATCCATGCTGTGCTCCACCAGTATATAAGGACACACCATAGAGAAGCTGAGACTTTGGGACATGCTACAAACACATCCCAGTGAGAACTCTGAGATTTGAGTAGAGACAAGACAGCTAATTTGAATTTCAAATAGATTTAGGTGATAGCGACGCCTCTGGTTTGTACAATGAACACTAACTGTCTAGTTAGTGTTATAAACTGTTACAGTGTTTATTTTAGCAAGAATGGACAGGAGACAGAATTCAAATTAATGCCCTCCTACACTCACAATGTTTCATATAGTGACATGAAAGTATATGTTGTCTACATAACCATGCCTTTGGGAAGTAGTGCTGTTGGTTCCTAGGGATATCAGTGTACTCCTGAGCACTGAGGACACCTTTGCTCTCTCATTGTGCTCCATATGATCCACAACTAGTCCACATCATGGATTCTCATGTTATTATATAGCATAGTGGCAGGTATTACACCGATTACCCCTTTTTTTCATCCCTTCGTGCCATGTTAAATTATCTGTTATTATCTGTAAATTACCAGAATAAAATTCTTAGTGTTGTTTCTGGTTTAGAAAATAGCAAAATTCAACAAGTTTTACTATAGCCAGAACTATTTGTTAGCAATATATTTGAGAATATCAACAGGTGCATTTCATATACATTACTTAGAGAAGCATAGTCTGAGGACTATTCATCAACAACAACAACAGAAGTGAAATGCACCTTAGAAGAGCAAAGAATGATTGCGGACTTGCTATTAATCTTTATAACAGCCTTTTATTTTCAATGGCTCACAGTATACATGCTGGTCCTTTAAGTGGTTTTGCTGTTCTTATATCATCAGACAGCATTTTAGAATTTATTACCAATGTTTTATGAGATATATTTCTTCATTTTCTGTACTGTCCATACATTTAAATTAAGCAAGTATATATGAGAAAGAAGAAAAAAAAAAAAACCACCCACAAAAAATACCCACCCCAAAAAATTCCCAAATCATGGGTTGATGAGAAACTTTAAGTTTTTGTTTTCTGTTAAAATTTCCACACATGCATAAATCTGTTTTACTGTTGGTAAGGGAGATAAAATGTAGCATGTGTTAGTCAAAGACCATCCAACAAAATTTACTAATGATCAAACAGGAAAGTAGTCCCACAAATATAGGTTTCCCTGCAGCATTGTATTATCTGTCTCAGAAGCAAGAAACTTCAGAAAGATGTAGATCTAATATACAGAGAACTAACATAGTTTCAGCAGCTGTTTTAAATTTACATAAATAAATAAATGAGCATTTTTCCCCTAGATAAGAAAAATATTCATAAGAAATTTTCACTGGATTAATTTCCCATTAATTTTTCTGTGCTAGTATTCTTAACATAGGTTGAACACTACATCTGACTGCTCTGAGATAGTTCAGAGTGAGTGATCTCAAAACAGAGATGGAATAACTGTAAAAAATAATCCTCACTGCCATTGTTAATTAAAACTTAAAAAGTGGAAAAAATATTTAAAATGTCTATGTATGGCTACCAAATTAAAATTATTTGTTGACTCTTATGCAATCATGAATACCTTTCAGACACCGTTATAGCTATTAATTTAAATCAAATTCCTCTGAATTTAAATCCGGTTCCTATGACATAGGAAGATATTATATGATAAAATTGCTTGAAATAATATGGCAAGCTCTTCCTCTTCTATGTGTATATGTGCTCCAAAAATATCATTGGAATCACAGAATCATAGAATATTCTGAGTTGTAAGGGACCCATAAGGATCACTGAGTCCATTAAAAAAAAAAAAAAAACAACAGAATTTGGCAGAATATTTTTTTTCTACCAAAGACAGTGTAAAAATGTATAATTATTCTTAATTAAAATGAAATTAAAACAACTGTAATGTGAACATTTTAGATACTTAAATTATTGCAACAGGAGCAGAAGTTGTTTTGATAAGGTATAAAGGAAATATGACAAATCTATTGGGAAGCATGTTTCTTTAGTTCTATTTTTTTGCCTCAGAATAGTTCAATAGCAAGGGTTCTCATGCAGTTATGGAACATGTGGGGGCATTCATCGTGGGTTTGACTCAAACCTTTCAATTCTAGTGGAGTATCTCATTTGATCACTTTTATAAAATTTTACTGAACTTGTGATGAAATTTTGTTTGGTGCATATTTCCAAGTAGCTATAGCAGATCAACATATGCTGTAAAACTTCATACAATAGAAGACTAGTAGAACAAAAGAAAGGAAAATCAATCACAAAGCCCAATAGGATAAAAAGAATGACAAGTATTATAATCATGAACAGAATGATAAATCAAGCAGAATGTAGATCAAAAATGCTAAAGCATTTATGACCTTGACATTTTTCTTTGGATAGTTTCACAATGAGGTATTTACTGTAAAAAGGTGCAACGTAAGCACTTCTTAGAAATGCATAGC
>VZTU01034100.1:30190-53645 GCA_013400835.1 Zapornia atra | reverse complement strand
AATAATTTCTAGTAGCTGCTGGTGAGCAGAAATGAAATCTCATGTTTTACCACTTAATAAGGAATAAAGATCATGGACTTATTCATATTGTAAAGTGTTATATTTTGAATGCACTGTCATCTTATAAGTCAAACACCATGCTCAGATGAAATAAAATTTTAACTACCCTGTGAATCAATTCAGTTACTCTATTGTACAGTCATACTTGGCACAGACACATATCTACACACATATGCACAAATACAAAGGACAAATATTAACGTCAATATATTTTATGTAAATCAAATTAATGAAAGTACAACCTTACTAATTTTAGATGATTTTACTGAAGTGTCAAAGTTCAGTTATTATTTCCTTACATTTCTTTTATGTTTTGTGGACAGAGATTGATAACCTTCACAAGCACTGGCATGAAATACTTTGCACTGTTAAGCGGTTGGCACAGTTCCTGACCTAGTCTGACTTAGCCAAGCATCATGCTCAGAAACAATATCCAGGCATGGTTCAAGATCAGACAATTCCAAATGAATAGTTCAAATACCACTACCTCTGTCTTGGGGTAAGAGAATTTAACTGCTTAAGCAGTTTGTACCACCACAGCTGGCCTTTGGGGACATAGTCACTGCTCTTTTTTATTTACTGGACAGACTTGGAGACAGAGGCAAGCATTGACCCAATTTTCTGAGTTTTGATGTCATGCTTAGTTACTTTATGTTAGTGCATTTCACTTATCATCAAACTACTACATGCATAATTTTAATATAAATGTTATCATACAAATGTGGCTCGAACCTATATTGGTTTAAGGTTAAAAGAGCTTTATAGTTTGATTTTTCTGATTCTGTGAGAGCATTAGCAATTTAATTATATTCCACTCCCTTGTCTTGCTTGTTTTACTTATGATCCCTTTGGAATAAGATCACATACAGACATATTATCTAGAATTCCCACTTTCTGCTGTGGTTTGCAATCACAATCATTGGATATATATTATTTGAGAGATGTGATTCCTAAAATATTTATCCTACTGTATTCTTAATACTTGAATTCTGATTTATGTAGTGATATGGAGTACTTATGGTGATTGCTCCTCAAAAATCAGAACTTAAGAGATTTGATGATGTGGTACACTGGGGAACGCAGGTGGAAGAAATGATCTGCTATTATTTTCAAGGTCTGATAACAATAGCACAAAAAGGACAAGGAAAATAGACAGGTAACAGGAAAATGCTGAGACACTTCAAGGGAAACATATATAGTCCAGAAGTCTATTTGTCTTTTTTGAGTTATATTGACAGTAGGTCAACTTGGCCAAACTCATACATTTTTACAAGGTTGACATTCAATTGAGTTTAGCTTATGCAAAAAGTATGTTGGTGCTACGTTTGCTGATACTGTCATATTCCTTTCCTTCTTTCACTATTGCTTAGCTTTAAGAATGGCTAAGAGTCTGTCCAAGGGCATATTTTTATTCATAGTCACTGTCAGAGAACCTGCAAAGCACAAAGGCACTGAAAAAACCTCTCAGAATTGATGAAGAAGCTATTTAAAAGCTGATAAAAGCAGAGAACCAATGTATGACAGATACATGAATCACCAGTTTGTAACCATAAAAGGCTTCATGCTTTGGTCTAATGAGAAAAAGTGTTAGTTCTGTGGAAGTAGCAAATGAGTTACGTGAACTGTGGTTTGGGAGAAAGATGAAGCCCTGTGGGTTGCACCGCAGCAAGCACTTGTGACACAGCCCAATCTGCAGCTAGGGAAACTGTAGAACCGAACATTATATACAGAGCTCTTTTCTTTGCATAGAACAGCAAACATAGTAGAATGCAGCAAATTTTTAGTTTTAGCACAGTTTAGTGAATAGGTGGTGACTGACTTCCAACATCTGAAGACAATTATACGGACTCCACCAAAGCTACCTTTATAAGTCTTCAATGCTGTCTCCAAACATTTCCACAATAGACCGTTTCCATTACTTTTTTTCACTCAGTACCCTATAGTTTCAATATATTTTCTGCCCATATTTATTATGTAGCTTGGATCTGGCTGAATTTTAGAAACAGGTTATTTAAAATATGTATAGTGAGAGCTGTGGAATTACAGTCCATCCTAAACCTTGCTTTTTGAATACTTACGAAACAGGCTGAAGCAGAAACACACAATTCATGTTATGAATTAGAGGCAATTTATAATTATTTAAGTTGTTCATGCTTCATTTATTCAAGCAGTCAGTTTAGTAGCCTGAAAATTTATTGTTGAAGATTGTGTGCAAAAACTAGTTTCTAAATTCAATTTTTAAAAAAATATTATGTCTATAATCATGCCACTTTGAAAAAAATGTTTTATTTGATGCATTGGCTCAGAACCTCCCAATGAACATGAAAGTTTATTTCCTCATTCTCAGTGCAACGTCCAATCCCACGGAAAGATAACAAAACAATAATGTGCATTTTTCATTAAATTTCATCTATACTTTCTCCTCTGCAGTTAAAATGCTATGTATTGTGTTTTCAGCCCACTCGATGTTTCTAATCTACCTGGACATTTTTTAACTTATTTTTAATCAGGGAAAAAAAAAAAAAATTGAAGGCATGAAATATACCTACCCTACTTTTATTATTAATTAAAATTGGGAGATTTAGCTGCCTTGACCAGACAGGAAGCTGCTTTTAGTCTTTGAAAATAAAAAACATTTGTTCAGCCATTTATTCCAGTACATTATCCCCTGTGGCCAGACAGCTTTTAACTTCATTTCTATTATTTGTGGAAAAAAAACCCAAGAAATGAAAAGAGGAAAAATAAAAGGCATGAAACACTTCATGATTTGCCTTACTTAATATAAATGAAAGTTGAAGAGCTTCATCCAATGATAAAGCAGTACTGAAATCTTCAGTCAGTTATATTATTTATGATGAATGCATTATATAGTGAAGGTACTTTTTCTTCATTGTCATCTTACAAGCGCAGAGGTTTGATTTTTCTTTAAATTATTATTATTTTAAATATAAATGAGCTTGCTATTCCTGTACATGTACCAAAATAAATATGTGGTTTAGGATTGGGGATTTTTTGTTATTTTTTGGTGATTTTTCAGGGGTTTTTTGTTACTGCTTTAACATTTACACTGTAGCCTACAGGATTTGAGAAAACTGAAAGTAGACCATGCCCAAATGACTTAAATTCTGACTTGGAGGCTGTTTCTTGTTTGTTTGTTTACTTTTTTCACTAAGAAAAAACCTTTATGCGGCATTCAGGAAGTTTTAAAATTTGCTCTCTAATCTTATTCTGTGCAGAAGACGATTTTTTTTTATCAGCACTGGGAGGCTTTGCAGTGAATTATAGGGAATAAAATTAAGATTCTGGGTCTATCTCAGCGAGGACTGAATGAAAAAGGGACTGTCTTAATTGTGTTTGTTGATTTGTTTTAGTAAACGATTAATTAATATTTATTAAAAGCACCTGAAATATGTATATCTAACTATACATGAAAAATTTTACCTTGTTGCATGCAAGAAATTACTCCAGAATTGACATGCATTTATTCAGTACTATGCTTAGTTCAGAAGTCTTAATAAATGAAACTAATATAAATTAGATGTTAGCCTTTCACTATTTAAATAGAGAGTAATGTCAATAATGATTTGTAATGCCATCATTCATGTGTGATCCTTCCTTTACCTTTAATTTTTAACCTTATGTGTTCTTCAGTCATTGTCAAACAGAAAGAAAACTGCTAATTCAGAAAGGTTGAAATTCACCCTAAGGTGGAGGCTAATGTCTTATTTATATATCACTTAAACATTATTTTGCAGGTTTAAATAGGATTCAAGAGATGAAGTGGCCTGTGCCATCTCTGCATAGAAATGAATTTCCCCTTAGTAAAAAAGCTGTTGTGAAAGACCTTGAGTACTCTATGAAGTGAGAAAGAAAACCCTCAGAGTTCATAGGCCCATGTTAACTGTTTTGTTTCTGAGGTAAAAAAAACCATTTCTTTTGTTATTGACAGATTTTAGTAGTAGTTATGCTTACCATTCCCTGATATTTATTTTTATTTTAGGTTTTATTTAGGCTTTTTTTTTTTTTTTTTAAATTAAGGCCACAGAATTAATCAGTCCCATCTGCATGCACAAAAGACATGACACACGGAACAAAAAACGTCTGAAACAAAACTGTGCTTCCTTTCACAAGCAATAGGGGAAATTAATGTCATCACTAAGCTGAAGACATAAAGAGATTCAAAATTAAAAATCCTTTGAAAGCTTCCAACAAGATTCCTATAATCAGCTGGAAGATAAGTAATGATCAAAGCCCTTTAAAATAATATTGCTCACCCCATTAGAACTGCTTAAATGTACCCTACCATTCATCAGAAATTATACAAGATTACTGCAGAAACTATGCCTTTTTTTCAGTAAGAAGCCCAGATGTTTTAAGGGTAGACTTCACAACTTACATAAGGTTAAAAGCCAAGACTAAAAAAGAACCAAACCAAACAAAAACACAACACACACCCCCACCCCCAAACCAGCTGCAGTTATAATCCTTAATTACTGTTAATGTAACACTTCATAGGTGCTCAACACCTTTGACAAATTGCCTCATATTGAAGTTAAGTCATGGAAGGAGAAAGAAAGTAAATGCCTTCCCAACAGAGTGACAGGATTTTCATTGGTTTGTTTAGTTGGTTTTTTGTTGGTTGGTTGAGGGGTTTTTTTTGGGGGGGAAGGGTGGTTCTTGGGGTTTTTTCTTGAGAAAAGATGGCGTAAGCCTATTGATTTTTTTTTTTCCTCCCAAAGATTCTCACTTCTTTTGTTAAATGTAATTTTAGCTACACTGTGGTTGGTGAAGAGAGAAAAGCACAATTCTGCATACTTCACTACCAATGTTGCCCTATGAAATAGCCCCAGGGATGTTACATACAGCAGTGTCAAGTTAGGATCTGAAAACATTTCTAAGTAGTTCATAATAATGCATGTTTGACAGTTCTACTAAACATTTGAGATTTATTATCTGATGCACTGTGTGGTTTTAATAGCAAGTTTGTTATTGCTTTTGTCAATAACAATTTGGAGTGGTCACCTTGTCTCCTCCTTTAAACATTCAAAGGTAGCTCATATGGCATTGTTTATTAGCTTTACTTGTACATGGAGGAAGTTTGCAATGTTTCAGAAATTGCTTGATGCAAGCTGTTTCAAAGGGAATGTCAACCTTTGGCATATGCAGTGAGGAAACTCAATTTGGTTTCACATTTAGTTGCCACATTTATTTACTTAGGTTTAAAACCACAAATATATGAACACCTATGATTCCGGTATGCTTGTCAATATAACTGCAGTGCAGAGTCTGTATGAGTTCAAAACAGCAGCATGCTCCCCTCAAATACCCCTATCTAAATAAGAAAAACACTATCCATATCAAATTAACAGATTTCCATTCTACCTTTATCCCAAAAATGCTGTATTCTCCATTCCCATCAATTATTTTTTATTCCAAAACGTTCTTAACGATTTTGAAACAGCATCCCCTGATACCCGTTCACAATTAAACTGTTTTGGAAACCCAGCGAAATGCAATTGCCTCCACAAAATCTCTGTGGCACAGAACTCCAAGAAATTTCAAACACGATTAATCTATGCCAGCAAACATCCAACCAAAAATAAGAGGCAGCTCCTGCAAGTCACGAATACAATTAGACCAGACTAAACTAGACTAGAACAGAACAGAATAGAACCTTTTGGAAGGGACCTACAATGAACCTAATTCAACTGCCTGATCACTTCAGGGCTGACCAACAGTTAAAGCATGGTATTAAGGGCATTATCCAAATGACTTTTAAACACTGCCACGTTTGGGGTACAAACTGCCTCTTGACAAAGCTTGTTCCAGTGTTTGACCACTTTGTCAGTAAAGAAATGCTTCCTAATGTTCAGTTTAAACCTCCCCTGACACAGTATTAGACCATTCCTACATGTCCAACAACTGGATACCAGACCAGACCTCAACACTTCCCTCTCTCCTTGCCCTCCTTATGAAGCTGCAGAGAACAATGAGGTTGCCCCTCAGCTTCCTGTTCTCCAAGCTAGACAAGCACGTCTTCAGGTAGTGATCATGAGACATTCCTTCCAGCCCTTTCACCAGCTTTGTTGCTCTCCTCTGGACACATTTTAGTACATGCTAAACATGGATGACCATACTACTTGACGCCATATAAATTATGTTAAATGTCACTCCTGGGAGGGAACAGCAAAGATTAGGGTGTAAAGGGTATTGAGGAAGCTACTCACAGGAAGAGAGAGAAGAAATTGAAGACCCTGAAGAGGCTGTGCACCTTCTCCTCCACTCAAGATGGGTGCTTTCTCGGTAAGCAATTGCAATTTCACCTTTTTGTTGAGTACCTGGGATAGTGTTTTGCTAGCATTTAGCATTTTAATTATAAATGTACTTATATATCAGCACTATTGCGTTAAGTGCAGGTACCAACGGTAACCATGAACTTTTATATCTGTCATTTTAATAAACTTTCTATTAGTCTCAAATTTATGAAACTTTTTCAGTGAAAACCCTTTGGGGGCCTCTGACAGGCAAATGTTGACTCTGATATGTGATTTTATATATAAACCTCAAGACATAAACTGTTGACCAAGTCTGGGATTAAGACTGGACTTAGCTGCCCCTAGGCTCCTCTCTGAGAAGTTTAGAAAGCAAGAGGGTCCTTTTTGAACCTTGTGACTCAATGGGAGGACCCCTCTCAGCAACACATCACACCCTTACTCTTTACATGATAGGGACCCAGAACTCCACACAGTACTCAAGGTAAGGTCGCATCAACGCTGAATACAGCAGGGCAATCACCTCTTTTGACTGGCTGGTTATGCTGCGTTTGATGCACCCAGGATGGTACTAACTGCTGTTTAGCCTGTTGTCAAGTGGCAACTCCAGATGCCTTTCTGTAGGGCTGCTCTCCAGCCACTCCTCTCCATATTTATATTTGTGCTCGATATTCTGTCCTAAGTGCAGAATCCGGCATTTGGAGTTGTTACATTTCATCCCATTAATCACCACCAAATACTTCAATCTATATAGATCCTGTGAGGCCTCTTGTCCCTCAAGATGGACAACAGCACCTCCCAGTGCAGTATCATCAGCAATCTTGCTAATGGTGCATTCATTTTCTGCATCCAGATCATTTTCTGCATCCAGATACTGAACAGACCTGGCCCTAGAATTGTAGCCTGAGAAACACTACCAGTAACCTGTTGCTAGCCAGATGTAACGCCTTTCACTACCATCAAACATGAACATATTAATAATGAGATTGTCTTTTCCTCATCAAGAACATTACCATATATTTTTCAGTATTGATTCCAAACTTGTGAAATATTAGTCATTGAAAACATATCGCAATATCTAATCTCAAATAGAAAAAAAAATCAGGTACCAATAGCAAATGTTGGATTTCATGTGAGAGTGTTCTTGATGGGATCTCCTTGGAAGGTAATTTTGGGTAAATAAAAGCAGTCCTACATTTCATAATTACCTGGAACAATGAGGGTGACAGAGCACTGGAATAGGCTGCCCAGGGAGGTGGTGGAGTCTCCTTCTCTGGAGATATTCAAGACTCATCTGGATGCCTATCTGTGTAATATGAGCTAGGGAGCCGCTTAGGCAGGGGGGTTGGACCCGATGATCTCTTGAGGTCCCTTCCAACCCCTACGATTCTGTGATTCTGTGATTCTGTGATAGGAATAACAAAAAATATGGTCATGATTCATTTCAAAGAGAGGATAATCAGCCAAGTGTAGGCAAGTTCAGTGTTTGCCAAAGCAGGACAAAACACCAGTTGAGAAAGAAAGTCAGATTGACCCATTGCAGATTCTTACACAATCTTTATCAGAAATAGCTGACTAGATACTAGACACTCTACCATGTTAGGAGATAAATTTCCAAGCAGAAAATAAACATCCTTTAAAGCAAGCAATTAATTTCATTCTACCCTTGCTTTTATTGACCCTCATCTGGTTTCTTACTGCCCAGCTCTCCAATCTCTCTAGGTCTTGCTGAATGGCAGCGCAGTGTTCCTGCACATCAGCCACTTCTCCCAGCTTTGTATCATTGATATACTTGCTGAGGGTTGACACTATTCCCTCATCAAGGTCATCGATGAAGATGTTAAAATAGACCAGACCTAACAATGATCCCTGGGGAAAACCGCTAGTCACACGTCTACAGCCAGAGTCTGCTCCACTGTTCACCACCCTCTGAGCTCACCCTGTTAGACAGTTCTCAACCCACCTCACCATCCACTCATCTATCCCATACTTTCTCAGCTTTGCTATCAGGTTGTTATGGGAGACAGTATCAAAACCATTGCTGAAGTCAAGGTAGATGACACCCACTTCTCTCCCTCCATCTACCCAACTGGTGATAACATCATAGAAGGCTACGAGGTTGGTCCTGCACCATCTCCCCTCGGTGAATCCATGCTGACTACTCCTCATGACCTTCTTCTCTTCCAATAGCTTGGAGATGGCATCCAGAACAAGCTGTTCCATCACTATTCCAGGGACAGAGGTGAGACTGACTGGCCTGTGGTTACTTGGATCCTCCTTCTTGCCCTTTTTGAATACCAGTGTGACATTGGCTATCCATCAGTATTCAGGCACCTCTCCTGTTCTCCAAGACCTGTTGAAGATGATAGAGAGTAGCTCAGCAATCACCTCCGCCAGCTTTCTCCGGACAAATGGATGCATTCCATCAGGACCCGTGGATATATGTGTGTTGATCCCACCAAGATGGTCCTGAACCACCAGCACCTCAACCAGAGGAAAGCTCTCCATTTCCTGAATTCTTTCTTTCTTCTGGAGTCCAGGAGTCCTGAGGGGGAGTCTTTGAAGTGACGACTGAGGCAAAGAAGGCGTTCAGTATCTCCACCTTCTCAGCATCCCCCTTTACCAGGATAGCCCCCTCGTTCAGCAGGCGACCCATATTATCCCTAGTTGTCCTCTTACTGTTCACATACCTAAAAAATCCCTTCTTATTATCCTTTGTGTCCTTTGACAGCTTTATTTCCAGGTGGGCTTTAGCCTTCCTTGTTGCAATCCTGCAGGCCCTGACAACATTCCCATATCCTTCCCAAGTGCTCAGAACCTTTTTTCACAATTCATGGACCTTCTGCTTTCCTTTGAGTTTACCCATGAGCTCCCTGCTCATCCACACAGGTTTTCTGCCACCCTTCCCTGATTTCTTACTCATAGGGATGCACCAGTCCTTGACTTGGAAGTAGTACTGTTTAAACATTGACCAGCTCTCACAGGCCCCCTTACCTTCTAACAGCGTTGCCCATGAGATTGCTCCTATTAGGTCCCAGAAGACATCAAAGTTTGTTCTCCTAAAGTCTAGGGTAGCAATCCTACTTTTTGCATTGCTTCTTCCACTCAGGATCTTGAACTCCACCATCTTGTGGTCACTATGTCCCAAGATGCCCCCAACCTTCACTTCCCTAACAAGCCCATCCTTATTAGTAAGAACAAGATCCAGTACCCCCCCACACCTCTTGCTGGCTCCTCCACCATCTGTAACACAAAGTTATCTTCAACACTTTGCAGGACAGTCTGGATCACACATGACTGGCCCTGTTGCTTACCCAACAAATATCTGTGTAATTGAAGTCTCCTGTAAGAACCAGCGCCTGGGATTGTGAGGCTACTTCTAGCTGCTTGTAGAAGGTTTCATCAACTTTCTCCTCCTGATCAGGGGGCCTGTAGTACACACCCACAACAGTGTCACCCACACTAGCCTGCCCCTGGATTCTCACCCACGAGCTCTCCACTGGTACATCACTCTCCTCCAGGTGGAGTTCAATACATTCTAGCTGCTCTCTCACATAAAGTAGAACTCCGCCTTGTCTTCCTAGCCTATCTTTCCTAAAAAGGACATAGCCATCCATGACAGCATTCCAGTCATCCAAGCTGTTCCACAACGTCTGCGTGGTAGCGCCTTGCAAACTGACAAAGATCTCTAAGTCTTCCTGTATATTTCCCATGCTGCGCACATTAGTATACAGAAAGAAACTTTAGGGAGTCATCAGGTGCAGGTATTCCTAAAGGGATGCAAGAAGATTTTAGGAGGGGAATAGGCACAGTACCTCCTCCGAGGTACCGTTACTAACATCTATGTAGGCAACATCCACAGCCTTTCCCTTGTAGAGCACTAGACCAAGTAAGGTAGTTTGCCAAGTCATTTGCTAGGGTGTGGTGGAAGGAGCTCATGGCTAAACCTTTTCCTTGACCATGTTTAAGAATAATATTAACAATCTTTCACATCTCTCCCTTTATACTGCAAAGGACATGTGCTACAAATTTCCTGAAATGCAAGAATACTCAGAGCTCAATTTAGACACATACGGTGGCCTTCTGGCTTTAATGGATATACACCATGTGTGAATTTGGCTACTAAATGGCATTTCACACTTTCTATTTGGGGCTATTTTAGGCATGTAGCATTGGCACAAATCAGAGGATCTGTAGTTAGGAGGTGATAGTCAAAAAAAAAAAAAAAGTAAAACTGTCTCCAGAAAGTGATCAAGAATATTGAAGCCAAGAAGCCAAAAATTTGGCAATGTGAACAATTTTCTTTTTCCCATCTTTCCAAGTATATAATTTCCTCATTTTTTCCTAATACATCATTTTAATATGCAAATACACTTAAATGAAATCCTCTAAGTGCTGTCCAAGAAAGTTGCTTTTTGAAGAGAGTCATGCATAAAGCACTTATATCTACACAAAACTATACCTTTGCTGAAAGTTTTAAATCAAAATCATCTTGTGTGTTCAGTCTGTATTTAAATGTTTGTATGTTAACAATATTTGCCTTGGGCAATAATTTAATTATACAACAAAAGAATTATTTAACTGACAAACAAAATTGTGTAAAGTTACTAATGACATGAATAGTTGTGACAAAAGAAACAGATAATGGATTCTAAACCAGAGCTGAAGATCATTGAATTTCAATCCAGAAATCTGGAAATTTTATGCAGATGGCACTGAAGGTTTGTTCATAATCTGGCAATCATATCTGTTTGTGAGGTTTAGTTTCTTAACACATTTCCTTAATCCTCCTAAATTAAGCAGTGGAAAAATCTTTTATGTGTCATATTTCTTACTGAACAGTAATTGAAATATACCTATGACTAGAGCTTAATTAGCCAAAAGGATTAACTGAAGAAGTTTGAATTTGCATGAATCACAGCTTGTAGATTCTAGTATTTTAAATTATACTTCAAAGTGTAATTCAATCTCCATAGATTCACTTGTCTTTGTAGAGATTTTTATAGAAGTAACCAACTGTAAGATATTAATAGTATATTGTTAGTGATGTATATATTCCAATTCAACAGAAATTTTGGTGTTTAAAGACATAGTATTGAAAACTGTCAGAAATGTAAATTTGCCTATGTTACAGTAGTAGTTGAGGTAGAAAATAAAAAATAAAAAAAAACAAAAAAAAAACCACAACCCTTCAGGGTCTCTAGTAAGGGGTAAGTATGTAAAACTTTAAAATGAAGTGTGTTAATATATTCTTGTATGTGGACTTCTTGTATGTGGACTGAAAAAAAAAAGTCTCAAAATTCTATTTTCTGATAGAAGTATTTAAATAAGGCATGAATTCAGCTGCATTGCAGTTAAAATGAATCAGCATGGAGACTTATCTAATTGAACGACATGTACTGTTTTTAATTTTAGTTTTTCATGTATTACTTCTTGTTAAAATCACAAACAAAACAGTCTCTCAAGCAAAATCAAATCTAGAATTAGGTCTGAAGGAGAAGTTGTTGCATACATTCTGGACATGAAAATCAGGAGTTAGCTGTGTGACTGTAATTTTCTTCAGAATTGTCATTGTCCATAGAGTCCAATAAGCAGTCATCCCCCCCTGAATTAAATGAGATGCTTGTAATGCACTACAGTGAAAACTGAAGCTTGTTATGAACAATCACATACTTCACTGAATTAACATTTTATAGGAAAGTATGACTAAGATGTTCTATTAAGATATTGTATAAGCTTTCTAAAACTCTTTACACAGCATTAAAGATGTTTTCCCCTTGTTCTGCCTTGATCTTGATCCCACACAGGGTAAAGATATTCAAGCAATATTGTTGCTTTGCTAGAATTTTAGTTAGTTTTGGGTTTTTTTCAATGCGTGTTATGAAGTGATTACAAAGATTCTCCAAATGCTTCATTACAGCTCTCTGTTTTGTTAGTCCAGCTTCCATAACCACCTAGATTAAGCAGATTGTGGCTCACATCGCACACATCTCTCTATTTTTTGGTAGTTTGTTGTTTTTTTTTTTACAAGCACAAGTAACATCTGTCCTTTTCAGTCTCTTCACAGCATCCAACCATTCTGACAGATGTTTCCAAAACCATACTGTCTGCTAACATTTAAAGGAATACAGTATTTGCATAAACACTAGGAATTCCAATCTTAGTACTTTCCATACTGTTTTAATTTTTTTTAAATCAACATTTTTTGTTCTATACCCATCATTTTGTTTTACTCCTCATAAAGCAGACATTGTGTGCACACATCTGTTAAATCTGGGCTGCATTTATTACAGTTCTGCTCTTCCAGAAACAGGAAGGATTAATTACCACAGACCGGCTCTAGAAGCACCCCCGTGTTTCTTAACACACAAAATTAATTCAGAGTTGACAAAACTCTTTCAGACACAACCTGCTTCCTGCTGATGGCGCTTTATTAGCATATTCTTCCCAGAAAAAAAATGCCTCATAGACCCTTTTTACCTCTCCTCAGAGTTCAATTTGTAAAGCACTGAGTGACAGGCAGCAAAATGGCTTGAATATATCTAAGGCAAGTTGCCAAATCCTCCTGATAGAAGCACTTTGGAGCCTTTGTTCTGAGTACATTAAAGTCACAGAAGGTCCATGTACTGTAGACAGTACAGGGCAGGCAGGATGTTCACAGTAAGACAAAACAGCAGGTGATAAATGACATTAAATAACAGTGAGAATTTACCACAGACTAAATTAACTACTGGAGTGAAATGTTCTCAGCTCTAAGGCTATATTAACAGTGAATTTATAATCAGGTGATTATAATTCTTTTTAGTGTTCAAGGAAGTCTATATGTAAAAATGATCAAGACAGCTCTATTTAACTCCAGAGACAAGTTGCTGGAACAGATTCTAAAAAGTGATAGCGAATAACTCTTCTTTCCACCCTTATTGAGTAATTTATAAAATAAGTACTTAAAAGTGAATTTGATTGTTGGGTACCTGACATGCTCTGTTTCACCAAAAATTAAGAGTCACACTGAGTTACTCCTAGCTGATCAAGCTCTTTGAAGCAGATTTCTGTCATTTCAGTTTAAGAAACTTGCAAATGAAAATTTGCTAGCTCTGAAGTTGGGGTGGAGGGTAAAGAATCACTGCCATTTACATAAATTATTACTGAGTTTTGTGTTTTATAACAAGATTCATATTACAATTTCAGTAATCATATCACTAATTAATTTTTCTGCACAATCTCTAGGTACTGTCTCGATCTATGATTTTTTATATGAGAAAAGAAATGTTTACTTATTATAAATAAAAATCAGAATCCCAACGGGAAAGAAAATCTATTTTCTTTGGCTTTCTAGATTATAATCAGTACATTACTGTTCATTTATCTAGTGTTTTTTTCTGTATGTGGAAAGACAATTTTTTAAGGTTCACTACAAACTTCTTTTTTCCCTGCTTTTTTCCTAGAGTTAATACAGCTTCTCTAGAATATCTGGCAGAATCTGCACTTTTTCTTTTTCCCCTGGGAAAAGTGCACAAACAACTAAAGAGAGTAAAACAACCCAAGCAACCACTGAAGATCATAATCAATAAAGAAAAACAAGACAAATGCAAGAGGCAAAAAACACTGGGTAAGAAGCACTTAGAAGGGCCTAAATACTATGTTCTAAGACATGGTGCTATTTCCACTTAAAATGCAACTTTTTTTTTTATTTATAGGGTCCCTGTGCTATAGGTGTTGATTAGGATGCACAAGAGAAAGGAACTGATTCATAAAAATAACATATTTTATATCATGTTAGGCTATTTTATTAAGCTTAATTGGACCTAGTGGCCTTGCACGCAAGGATTTGAACCTGGCTGTTGTCACCATGTTCTGTCAGCTGAACACAAGCCTCAGCATATCAGTTCCCTTGAGGAGTTCAGCTATTCCTGTGAGGAGGAAAGATTATAGTGGTGAGCAGAAAGTCTCTGCAAAGTCTAGAAGCATTCATCTATTCAAAGGTTATAGTGTAATCCTGTCAGTCTTGATTCCTGAATTTGAGTCTAGTGCAGACATCACTCTGAAAAGGTAATAGGAATCAACTGCACTTCGTGACTGTATCACTGATAATGTCTCTAACACGGTTACTCCGTAGATATGGTAACATATGATAGAAACAATATGGCACGAACAGATTACCCTCTTCACAATGTCCACTAGCCTCAATAGGATTAAATTAAGATGCATAATATAGAAACACAATGTACTGTGTTCTTATTAATTCCATACATTGTTTCTTAAAACTTCACAAATATAGTTAAAACTTAACAATAGACTACTTGTGAATTGGCGGAGAAATTATTTCTTAAACCCAAGAGTTCTGAACTGCAGTAACACTATAAAACAAGTTTTGAAAATTAGACCATCTAATGGTCACGGTGGACTTGTAATTTTTCGGTGGAAATAAAAACCCCTGGGTTCCTATTCCTTCAGTGGTCAAATTAAGAAACAAACCATTTAATTTTCTTCAGACCTTTTACTATCACTACATGATCAGTATTCACATTCTTGATAAAGAAGGTCTTAAAAATACGTTGTCTCTCTATACCTGGACAATCAGGTGTAAGGGTATGTATTGAATTATGTTTTTTTTGCTCTTTCCAATGCATACATTACAAGGGAAAATTACCAATAAGCAATGGATTCCAAGAAAAAAAAAAAAAAAGAAAACAAGTTATAGCAAAGGCAACGTGTTGTAAACATTAGCAAATTCTTCAACACAGAAGAAAATCCCTCCTATGTACAAAGTTCCCGAGGAGTGTACTGAATCCAGCTGCCAAACACATCATAGTGGGTTAGATCATGTTTTTCATTTTGATGCTTCACTATAACACAAGATCTTGCCAAGTGTTCTGTTTTTTAATAGTACATTCTGTATGCCAGATATTTTTTTTTAATTAGAATATCTAAAACATAACATCCTACGATTCATATTCAACCAGTTATTTAAGATCTTTAAGTTGTATTAAGAGAAATCATTTGAAACTAATAGGAAAATAGAAGCAAAATGCAAAAATCGTAACTTGATTGAATGCTGTGGCTTCTTTATTTAACCAATCAAAAGGTTACCTTGGACTTCACACAACAGAGTCTTTTGGAATTTCTATTCTAAAAGATTTCTGAATTCTCAGATTTTGGATCAAAGTAATCCATAATTTCTTCTTTCAGGTAGAGCAGTATTATCAGTAACCAGTGGGCACAGACAAAAGTATATTCTGAGTATGGTTTCCTTGATTGCTCTATTTTCCTGATTTAAAACCGCAACAACAGAATTGTAAGGAGAAAGTCTCCTCCCTTTGTATAGAGAATAAGCTTCAGACTCCATGCCCTTCAAAAGATTATTGTTAAATTGCTTTCTATTTTAAAAATATACATGGGATCATCTTGCCCTTTGATATGGTTGGCAGATAGTTTCCTATCTTTATTTTATCATCATTTATACAAGGCGCTTCCACAGCTGCTTCAACAAAACAACAACAATAACGAAAGCATGCACAAAGCATGTGAGCTTTCTATCTGTGCCTTAGAATCCAGACTGAATTTAGTCTTGGCTTCTTCATCAAAAGGTCAGGTTACACTACAAGTCTTTTATCAATTGTTCTGTGGAAAAGCCTATTGTGTTTCTGATCTTGATGTTGTTGCTAGGGTGGATTTTTGTGTTTGTATGTGTTTTGTTTTCTTTTGCTTAAGTCCCTATACTTACTATGTTGAGATAAATATGCGTATGATGCAGCTCTCACCAGACACGGTTCTGTGCTCTGTGCCTCACAGCAAAGCAAAGGTATGTAAATTGGCAACAGCAGTTTGCTGTCTCTTCTCAGAACAGATTGGACCCCAAGACAGGCCCTCTAGCACTCTTTCATTCTGCTGCTGATGCTTGCCATTGTGGAGTTCTCCCTGGCTTGTTCCTTGCTGTTAACACTAGGAAATCTCACAAGCATTCAAAGGAAAAATGTCAAGGATCATTCAAAAAAAACCTCAGCGTGTGTTTTTAAGAAACATCGTATTATTCTTCTTTAGAAGGTACACTAAACAGAGGACAAGGAAGCTACAAAAATATGTAATCCCTAATTCCATGCTGATTCTTTTTTGTTTGAAATGAAACTTTAATAATTGCAAATATGAAAAGAAATCTTAAAAATTAGGTGTTGAAACAGTCTTTAAAAATAGAACCATGAATTATTGATTGTGGGTGTTATGCAGTTCCAGTAGTGCCACTGGTTTTCTTACATAGTAGTCAGATGTCATCCAAAATGCAGGACACATCCTTCTGTAAGTATTAAACATGTATCTGCAGGCAGACAGCATTAAATTTATCACATATTATTTTCAATAGACTGCCCAGATTAATAAAGAGTTGAAAACATCTCATTTAAAACTCTTTTGGGAACATTAATTATGTTTTTTATAGTTACAATCTGCCAATTTTCTCCTGAATATATAGCAGCTAATTTAAATTTCCTACAGACTTTAGATAGCCGTGCCTCCTAAGTAATGCATGTTCCACAGCCCTAATATGCAGCAGTGGGGAAATATATAGACTATGTAGAGTATACTTCTGCTACCTGTCTCTCACAATGGTACACGTTTGGGATTTTGAAAGCTAATTTTGCTGGGCTCAGAACTCAATGTGTGCTACAGTTCTTTCAATCTCTAGTGTTAAAAGCCTGATGATTTCTGTGTTTGATGACTCTGCACTGCTTGCAACATGCTTATTACACAAGAACAGGATTTCACATTAGAACCAAAACAAAACAAAAAAAAAACCCAAAAAACCACACACACAAGAAAAAAAACCCAACAACCAACTAACAAAAAAAACCCCATAAAAACAAAACAAAAAAACCAGCAAGGAATTAAACTCTTCAGTGATTTAGTATTTGGAAGCCTGCAGCCATCAGTCTGATTCTGTGAATAGTGTTTCAGAGAAAAGTAATCAGGAACTCCATGCATCTGTAAGATGCTTCTGATTTTATGCTTCCACACGTTTTATTCATGTAAAACTAGTTAAGCCTAACTGCCATACTCAACTGTCACTGAAACTGATCCTGACTCTTTTATCAGTTCCAGTCAAAGCCATTGCAAGCAATAAGCAATTTTTAACTCCATAAGTCAATTAGGCTCTCAGAAGAGGTCAGTGATTTTTGGCCCAAGCTCACCCCTGCTGGAGCAGTTGTGAGACAGGTGTAGAACTTTAAAATCGTATTTGTTTCTTAGTAAGAAAAGCACAGAAGTAAGCTGACCTCAGTGGAAGAAACAAATTTGTTGTGTGTGAGGGGAAGGAGAAGTAGAATCACTGAAGTACCAAAAAGTGACACTGTGCTGAGCACAGGCTATTTATCTTGCTAAATACACAGGCCAAGTCATACAATCTTTGTTCTTTTAAAACTGCCACTGATTCCAAAAGAAACTGAATACATAATTTCTCTCACTATGAATAATTCTACTAAATGAATATATTTAATGCACATGAATATTTATCACTTCTGGCTTATGAAGTATTTCTAGTAGTAAAATAATTGAGAGAGCAAAACAATATTCTGTATTTAAAAGGTCTTTCTACCATCTCCGTGTCTGTCTGCCGTTGAAGAAATTCTACAATAATTTCAGTGAACTTGACATTAACATCTGCAGTGGAGTAGGGATATCAGAAGAAAACAAATGGCATCTTACTGCTTACATGTTTCTATTGACATTAACAAAGTTAGTGTTTCTCATCTTGTCCCTGCCGCAGAAAACCAATGATGCTAAACATAACTGCAGTACTTGCATTAAACACAATAGCGGGACATTTTATGTCTCATCATCTAGTTCAAAGTTTACAAAAACATTTCTTCAAGTTATTGTTTCATAAAAGACATATCAATTACAGGATTTTTTGCATCAAATGCCCCACAGAAATTTGTTCAAGAGAGATTTGGGAGTAAAAGAAATTAATCATATTTTTCTATATATCTATTTCAAGGGAACACTTTTTTTGTATATTTAGAAAAATGAAATTTAAAAAAAAATATAAACTATAATGTTACTGTTTTATCTACTAAGAGCAGTTTTATATTTATTTACATTCTTTATTCATGTGTGGGTGTGAAAATACATTAAATATCTACACAGTTACTATGCCATATGGAAAAGTCTGCAGCATCTAAACTTTACCATAAGGCTGGATGTTTTTAATGAAGTACAGATAACATTTGAAAGGTTCAGACTGTCTGATATTGCTGCTGGAAAGGACAAGAGACATAGGGTTGTTTATTTTTTGCTTCCTGTAACAAAACCATAGAGTTTAAGAAGCAATGTTTCATTTTATTGAACTGATCAAGGAAGCAGTGGTAGATCCAGCTACAGTGATGGAGGAACAACAACTTTTTTAACTCATCATATCGCATAGCATGCCAGAACAGGCCCTGCTAAGATACACAATTTCTGTCTTCCAGAATTTCTTTTTAGAGGCATACAAGACTATTGTTATTGTTATTTTTGATATTAATATTTACTTGCCACAGGTACTCAGGCAGAGGATTCCAATGTCTGGTCAGCAGATTATTGATGATCCCTATAAATATGGCTGGTGCTATGTGGCTGATCACATCTTACTCCATCTTAATTTAGGGCAGTCAAAATTCCTGTTCCATTAAGGCAATGGTAAAGCAATTATTCAAATGGAAAGCAAATGTTACGGACATCAAACTCCTGTAGAACTGATGTCAGTAATTAATACTGCAGATTTCTAAGTGATGTTGGAAATGGTATAAAACCAGTAAACAAAGAGTATTGTGACTTTGTGACTCTCAATAGTATTTCTAAACAGCCACTCAGTATCTTTCCTTTGATGTTGAGTTTTCTCTTGAATGCCCTCTTTGAATACACCTAATATTTGAAATAAACAATTCAAATGTATTTTCTTGTTCCTTTTCAAAAGACTGCCAAGTTTTATACTTAATGTGAATCTCAACCACATCTCTCAAAATGGACTAGGATTTTATTGGAAAATAATTCCATTTCTTTGAAGACTGAATTTAACTTTTACAGTTTTAACATAAAATCTTATTTTGCTTTACTTTCTTTCTTGTTGTATGTTCTTCTTCAATTGAAAAACAGTTTTATATGAAGCATCATAGAATCATAGAATCATAGAATCATAGAATCATAGAATCATAGAATCGTAGGGGTTGGAAGGGACCTCAAGAGATCATCGGGTCCAACCCCCCTGCCAAAGCAGGCTCCCTAGGACATATCACTCAGATCATGAAGACTGGAGGGTTCAAAGCTTTAGTTGGGAAAAAAAATTACAAAATGCTGAAGTATGTATGTATGTAACTTATATATGTGTGTGTGTGAGTGTGTATATATATATCACTGCATTAATCCATTCCAACAAAAGCATTGTTTAATCTTACAATATATTTTCATCTGAATTGCTGTTTATATTATGACTAGGCAAAATAGATTAGTTTTGAAATGTCAAAATCTAGTAAGATAAACTAACATCACAACATTTTGTCCAGAAGGATGAGCTTTAATATTTTTACTTTATAGACAAAAACCAGTAAATGCACATAATAGTTATGTCCTATTTTCCATATAAGTACTACAAGTCTTAAATGTTTCTGAGATACACCCCAAATCTTGAGATTCATTGCATCTAACAATCTAAACTATTCTAAATTCCTTCCCTGCCTGAGAGTAAATAATCCCAGTTATTCTAGGATGATCTGAATTGTCTCTGGGATTATGTACTAACTACGAAAAACTAGATAACAGATTTTTTTTTTTTAGTTATTTAGGTTAAGTGAATATGGCTGCTTAAAAATGGCATTTGTTTGCACCACGATTGAGCTATAACCTGAGACTAATAAAAGCTTACCCCTCCCCCTCGCCCCCGGAAAATTTGGAAAATACCATAAGGAGAGTTAGATGACAAACTTTTAAAAAGCTAAAGCTAGGGGAAATTAATTCTGTCTGAACTGCAAACCTAAAGTACCCCAGAACATAGCCCAGCTGTGCATATTGCAATTCCATTATCTGAAATCTAATTGTTTTTTCATGTCTCAAAAGTAGAAACTGGCTTCACTACAAGAAGTGCTGAAACTTCAAAATGGGTGAGATGCTGTGGAAATTTTGCTAAAGTACATAAGCAGATCTTCTGTGCAAATGTTATGCTGCAGAATCCTAGGTATGACCTAGGAACCCAGGAAAGACAAAGGAAAGACAAAGTTGGTCTTCAGACAGTTGACTCAGTCAGAGCTGTAGCAGTGCTTAAGCACACTGACTGTTTGGCCGTATTACATCCTTTCCCTTCATGTTGGCAACTTTTCCTCTTTCCAGTCAGATCTCAGGTGACAATCATTTCATATGGTACTCTCTACAGCGTGTTCTTCTAATCCCATGTGTTTTTTTTCATTTTCACATGACTGTCCTCAACACATCTCTTGGTCTGAAGTCATTGCAATTTATACTGCTGAGTAGAAAAGCCCCTTCTGCGTCAGAATGGAAGAAACAGAAAAAGAAATGGAAAATAAGTACAGCCATCCTAGGTATGTTTCTTAAATTACAGTGTCTTGTTCCCTGTTCCTTCTCTTTTACCAGTCATGTCAACCTTCAATGCCATTTATCTCAGTGGTGCCTCCAGGTCTTTCCTTTTAGTGTTTTTTATTTCATGATACACTCTAACCTCTTGTCAGCAAGTTGGCTCCTTCTTGTTTCAATTCCTCAGGTTGCAGGACAACCCATCTGGTTGATTAGCTGTGAGAAAGGACAGATCCATTTGCATTAAATTCATACAAAAGTTTCTCCCAACTCATTTCCAATGAGCTTCTTGTAACTTATATTTTTAACTGATTTCTTATTTTTATGCATATAATATAAAATGAAATAACCTAAAAGGGAATAGTAGGATGTATGTATATCTCAGTTGATAATTTACATAATTATATTGCTTTAAATCATAAGTTTCTCTTTCAATCCCTGCTGTTCATTATATCTATTATTTTGTCATCAAGTGGAATTGTTTGAAAAATGTATCCATTCTTCCAGGAAAAAAAATGTTGTATTTTTTTCTCATTATTTTACATGGTAAAGTTTAAAACAACTTGGTTAAAATTGTAAATGGTAGGATTCTCAAAAATGAAAAGTTCTTTATGTTTTGCAGAGGAAAATTTTTATACCTGTGAAATATTAAGGTACTGGGATAATTAAAACCTTATTACATATGCAACAAGTTCAAAGCATTATTAAAAGAGGTGAGAAAGAATATTTTGTGTGTGTGTGTGTGTGTGTATAAATATGTAAATTTCTTCTCCTTACTATTTAGGAAGTCATACGTACGTAGGCAATCTTCCAAGCCTAGCATATTTCTGGTGATTTAATTACAGTATAGTAGTATACTTTCATATCAGAAACTTACTGTTGATAATCAGTGCCCTCTTTCTGAAGAACATTTAAGTTCATCATGAACTGAAGTGTTGAGCCTTACTAGCTGACTGCTTCCCAAATGTTGTTTGAGCACTTCTCTTAAATTGTTATATATTCTTACATCTATTTTCTGACAAGTGGTTTTACAAAGAAAAGCATCAGTTTATCTCACCTACATAAAAAATCTGTCTTAAATTAATAGTGACAAAATTAATGTCCAATAGGAAACACTAACATATATGAACATGCTATTTAAAATATCAGGCCCAGGTTCAAGATTATTATGCACACTTGACAGAAAATTCAACTGCAGTCTCTGCAGTGGGCAGAGGGTCCACTCTGAGGTGGAATCACTGTCACTCTGAAGTCCTGTTCAAAAGGCATTGGGAAAATCAAAGGTGACCAATAGCTGACACAAAAGTCACTTCTGTGGGTTCAGCGGTTGCCTGCATGCAAGACGCGCAGGTGCAGGGCCCTGGATATTGTGACTCCATGCAGTGTTTATCCCTTTCACTCTGCTAAGGGTGTGGGTGCATACTCCCTCCCTCCAGATAAGACTTCCCACTTCACCTTTTCTATTACAGAGCGACAAGCACAGCAAATCCACAACAAAAGACATGTTCAAAAGATTTCTGTTTTAGCAATATTGCTCCTATGCTATATATGCCTCAACCCAAAGTCTATTTTGTGATAACAATGAAATATCAGTGAAGTTACTAAGAAACACATTGCTACTGCTGCAGAAATCTCACTTCTGTTTATATCACAATTCATTCATCTGTCTCCCTTCCTCTCTGAATCATTCATATGTGTACACCTACTTCTAAAGTTCTACTTTGATGAGTGTTATCCAGAGAAGCAAGGCTTAGAAGCATAGAATCACAGAATCACAAATACATTAGTTTGGAAGGGACATTAAAGGTTACCTAGTTCAAGCCCACTGCAGTAAGCAAGGACACATTTAACTAGATCAGGTTGCTCAGAGCTTCATCAAGCCTGTCCTTGAATGCCCCAAGGGGTGGGGTCTCCACCACTTCTCTGGACAACTTGTGTCAGTTTCTCACCACCCTCAAGTTAAGAACACTTCTTAATGTCTAATCTAAACATAACCTGTTCTAGTTTAAAAGCATTGTCACTCATCACTACATGCCCTTACAAACAGTCCTTTCCCAGATTTCCTTTAGGTCCTCTTCAGGTACTATAAGGTCTCCCCGACCCTTCTCCAGGCTGAACAAGCCCAACTCTCTCAGCCTGTCTTCATAGAAGAGGTGCTCCAGGTCCATGTATTTCTTGTGCTGAGGGCTTCAGAGTTGGACACAGAACTTCAGGTGTGGTCTCACCAGAGCAGAGTAGAGGAGGAGAATCACTTCTCTTGTTCTGCTGGCCAGACTTCTTTTGATGTCATCCAGGATATTATTGACCTTCATGGCTGCAAGTGCACACTGTTGGGTCATATCCATCAATACCCCCAAGTTTTTTTCTGCCAGGCTGTTCTCTCCTAGCCTGTGATATAAAATCATAGAATCATTTTGGTTGGAAAAGACATTTAAGATTATAAATTCCAACCATTAACCTAGCAGTGCTAAGTCCATGTGGTGGTTTTGGCCCTAACCAAAGGCCAAATACCCACCAAGCCGCTCACTCACTCCCCCCTTCAGCCGAAATGGAGGGGAAAATAGAGATTGGGC